>QANU01078863.1:81333-98343 GCA_003254905.1 Nissolia schottii | reverse complement strand
TTGGGTCTTGAGGTTCCTCTAGGAGTATACGTTGGTATCGAGGTTTTGAATTAACTCCAGGCAAGGGGCAACTCCATTTACTCTAGGAGGGGTCTAACCGTGTCCCACCACGCTTTAGCTGTGCCTCTCACATGGCAATACAGACCTTTGAACCTCGGTGCACAGAATCCTCTTGAAAACTTTCTCTAACTCTAAGGTCCAGTTGCCTATTTGTCTTGGTTCCCTAACTTCTCTAATGGATTGTTAATCCTAAGGGTCTTCTCATTATTTACTAATGATCATCTTTAAATGGTTCCTAGTCTTCTCTATATACTGGGTTAATCTAGACACAAGGTCCATCAACATGCCACTTACGTTTAAGGAGAAGGGTGCATCGATCCTATAAGGTTTCTATTGTGCTCTAATTAATTTAATCCTTCACACACTTCCACGCTCTAGTGGTCCCTACTCAACTATGACATTGGGCTTGTTGCGACCTATGATCCTTTTTCAAACTCCATAGGACTTCGACTCCCTTCTCCTTAGCGATTTCCCTCAGATCCACAATTGGCATCCAACACATACTTTACTTTATTAACCTCTTCTCCTGACTAATCTTGCTTACTACACTCATCATCCCTTCCATCTTATAGGATCTTAGGGTAAAATTTTTGGCTAATCAAAGGACGTGTACTAAGGGGAATTACCTATTTACTCAGAAAAATTTGATCTATGGTAGGAATAAGGGTATACTGACCTATAAGGTTTCCATTAGTCTTCTCACTATCAGCTTTTCCATCGATCTCTAGGGGACTTCTATGCCACTCACTACTTCTTCTAAAATTTAGGTGAGACAATCTATTTTGGCCCTTAAGTTTTCTAAGGGTGGTCACCTGCTTGTACTGTAGTGGACCCACTGCTTCCTATAACCTTCCTTAAACTAGTTAGGGTCTCTATTCCATTTTCTTCCTAACTACTGTTCTATATTGGAACGGTACGCTCCTCCTAACTACGTCATTCTCCTAATCAATCTTAGTAGGATACCTAAAGTCATCGGGCACTTCCAAAAATCTTCTACTTATTCGGGAACTTCAATTTATTCTTAAGGAGTATCTTCCTAAATTTTATGTTTTTCTCCACTAAATTAGCTAGGGTCCTTNTTTATGTTTTTCTCCACTAAATTAGCTAGGGTCCTTATGGTATCCCCTTTCAAACTACAGTTCCATCTTCAAACTATACCCTCCTTTTTATCTCTCCTTTTCCCCAATCCACCTGTTCACTTTACCTAAAATCGCAGAATACTTCCTACAGATCTCTTAGGTATTCGGGAATCCCATTTTGTTCGTAAGGAGTGTCTTTTTGAATTTTGTGTTACATAAAGGTAATTTACAAATTTTATTAAGCATGATTTCCCTATCAAATGCAAAGGGTACAACGCACATCATGGTTTGAGGTCGAAGAACAAAAACTGGAATTGCGCAAGATGCCGGAATAGGAAGAATCGAGAACTTACTCCATTGGAATAGGTCGACGGGGCCGACGAGCTTCGTAGGGAGACGAGACGATATAGTCTGTAAGACAGGCAATGGGAGGAAAGAAAAGACCTGTCTTGGAGCTTTATTTCTTCAGAAGAATAGAGCATTCAATCTTAACCCGAAAACCTTCCATGAGGAAAGTCAAAGATTCGTGGAGGCACTGAATTCAAAGGATGTAAAGGCACTGAATTCGTGGGGGAGGGTCTTATCAAGGATAGGAACAAAGGATTTTCCAAAGAAATTCTTTCTGGATGGATGGATGCATGTGCGTGGGAGTACTTTAAGTGAGAGAATAAACAAAGGGCTTCCCATGGTTAGGGATTCATTTGCCTAACAGTCTGTTATCCTTCAATAAGTAACGGTCACATCGCAGGGAGACACTTAGCAGAAGGCCAAGTTTCTCGAGAATAAGATTTTCAGAGTCCACTCTGCACTAGCTATCAAGCCCTGACTACACTTAACAAGACACAGAGTTAGCTAGGCTCTATGTTCCTGAAAAGCGCAACAGTTGAGTGAAAGCAAAGTGTTAGAGTGCATTATGCCACACTACTCCTTATCTCAAAAGATAAGACTTAGTTCATGACGACTGATTCTGAATGTGCACAAGAAACAAGGACAAATCGGTGTTCCGGTACCGGTGAACTCTGACCTATACACTTGGACCTTATACACGAAGGTGTTATACTTAAACACCGTGCAAGTTGACAAGAGAATGCGCTCGGAAGTGCAGATAAGCTCAGTCCTCAGGCTCACTTGGACCAAACTGCTCTGATACCAACTGCAACACCCCTGCTAACTGCCCACTTCCATGGTAGTAAGCAATGCTCACAGGGTTGTTGTTCGTTGTGTAGGGTTACTTATAGCCCTTACTTTTACCTTTGCAAATAATTCTTACAAAGAAATAGGGACCAATTTGAAAATCGTTCGCGTGCTTATCAAGTTATAAATTAGGAGCCATGTGTGATAAAGAAACATATAACGACAATCGCTAGTATCTACTGTATGTTAGGTAGAGATCAGAGCGGAATATGAAAAACAATTGTACATATATATTTACAACAAAGGTCCCAAAATACAGATACACATTTTCCTTAATAATAAATATGTACACAAAGGTATATAAAAGGCATAGAACATAATACAAAACATGTGTCGCTTTAGGGCGATCATAGTCAGTTTGCTCCAGCTCCAATCTACAGCTTTCTGTCGCCCATCATGTGTCTCTTGGGTCGAGCTCTTTGCTATGTCCACCTGGATCCATAATCGAGTGGGGGTGAGAACTCTGAGTCCTCAGTGGGTCCCTATGGCTACCTATGATTCATTTACTCGAATATCCTCCAGGCCGCTCAGGTGTTTCTAGGTGAAAACATGTATACTAGCATCCTACTAATTATTATCTGGCCTAAGGCCCTGAACGGCTTTATCTAAGATTATCTAGGTGATAGGGGAACTAGTCTTTCTTACTAAGTCTGCGTGCTTGTCAATTCTACAATGCAATTATAATTAAGCTATCAGTCTCGGGTCGTTCCCTTAACTTTCATCATACATAAACATCCATGACTATGCATATATACTTTATCACATATATACTGACATACATACACTATTCAATCATCACATTCATACACATACATACTTCTTTATGCTTCTCGCTACATATCCTTTATACTACATGCTTGGGGGACTTGGGGATCTCTTACGCATACCGGCTCACCCGGGTTAGCGTCCTTCTTCTCCTTTCTTTATTCTTTTAGGTATGACGTCATCCTTCCTTCACTTCTCTTTTTGCTTCGATGAGCAATCTTTACTTTAACTTTACTTTACTTTCTTTGTGCCATTAACCTCTGCGAATCAATCCACCCTTTTGGGATTAATCCGTTAACCAACTCCACCCTTTTGGGACTTGGCAAGGTAACACATTTTCCTTCCTTGTGTCTTTAACCTCTGCGAACTAATCCACCCTTTTGGGATTACTTCGTTAACCAAATCCACCCTTTTGGGATTTGGCAAGGTAACACATTGGCCAATCCACCCTTTTGGGACTGGCGAGGGGCGTGTCAAGTAGACATTGCCAAGAGCTGGGCTTCCTAGCATATAACTACATACGTATTTCCCTAAGTTCCATTATGCTCTTTTTACATTAAGTCATTGACCTCTAGTGTTCTAGGGCTGCCCTAACTCTTAAATGGCATCCCATCCTCATGATGCATGCTTCAATATATAATAATAGCTTAACCATAGTCATTGGATCCCTTGAAACCATTAAACTCCCAACTCTGCCAGGTTTCATTCGAATACTTGCTGTGGCATTCGAATGAAATCCCTCGAAGTTCTTTCATTCGATTGGAATAGGTTTTCATTCGACTGAAATCCCTCGACATCGCTTCATTCGAATACGAGGGAATTCATTCGATTGAAATCCCTAAAACTCGCCTACATTCGACTGCAGTGGAATTCATTCGAAGGAAAGCTCAGCTTGGGCTTTCATTCGATTGAATTCCTTAAGTATTCGAATGCAGACTACAAAAATCGCCTTCCGAGACTCCAGATCGTAAACTTTCACTGTTCCTAGGGTTCCAAGTAGTACAGTTATGCGTTTCAATTTTCTACCGTTCACAAAACCCTTTTTACACAATATCCCCCCAAAATACTACTTAACAGTTCTACAGTCAAATATACAAATAGGCACATATACAGTTAAAAACTAAACCACATAGACAGTGGGCTTAGGGTTACCCACATCAAACGGCGATTCTGCTCCGGTAGCTTTGTTGTGCCGATTTTCCTCTTCACCATGGCGTGCTCCGGGAGTTTTTCCGAAGTCCGGTAGCGCTTCCGCGATGTGCACGAACGGTAATAGAAATGGGGAAAACTGAAGGAAGCAGTTTCCTCTTCTCTCTTTTCTTCTCTTCTCTCATTCTTTCTTTGTTTTTCTTTTTCTTTCACCAGGGGGCCCTTGACAGCCGTGGCCCCCTGCTTGCTATTTATATATATATATATATATATATATATATTAATAAATTATATTAATTTATTATTAGTTTATTATAAATATCCTAGCTCTTATTCTATTTTAGTCGCTTTTAACCACTTCTGGCCTACACACGATTCTCCGAAAAATATCCTAAATATATATCCGCGATCTACGAATTTTTCCTGATCATATGAGTATGTCAGGTTAAGGTATTCGTGAATAAATTACCCGGGGGTAATTTCCACAGATACCTTAGGTGCCTACCGAAATCCCGGTTTTCGGCGAAATTTAGCACGGACCTTGCGGCACTTCGCGAGATCAAGAAGCAATTATTTGACTAATATTTGAAAGCAATTTAATTTTCTAAATAATTTTCCCAGTCCAAATAATCACCTCTAATGTGCTTCTAATTAAGCGAAATTAGGATTTAAGCAAAATTTCCATAAGGGGAAAATCTAGGATGTTACACTACCTGCACAGGACTTACCCAAGGGCTATCAGAAATTGGATAGATCAAACCTGCATCCAGTAGTTTTACTACCTCTTTGCGGACCACCTCCTTCATAATTGGATTCAATCTTCTCTGTGGCTGCCTTATTGGTTTATAGTCGTCCTCCATAAGGATTTTATGCATGCAGTAAGACGGACTAATACCTTTCAGATCAGCTAGGTTCCATCCCAGAGCTTGTTGATTCTCCTCCAAGACTTTAACTACTTGTTCTTCATTACAAGTAGTGCAAGCCTATATATAGGCTCCTAATAACCACTAACCATTAGCTAATTAGCTAAACTATTAGCCTAATTACAATTATCAACTATATCATCTATATATTCTAATACCCCCGATACCCCTCATGCATACTATGTAATGAATGTTTGAATATGAGATATGTATGTACGGTGAGAAGTCATTGACGATCGCCCTGAAGATAGTAATTTTCCTAAGTCTCCCCAGCGTATAATAATAACAAGCACGATAACCTATGACTGATGACTAGGGTAAAGATTAGAATATTTCCCCCACATCTAGTAACGTAGATAAAGTTGTTCAGGATTAGCAAACATAAAATGACTTATTTTTATAGCCAATAAGAGTACCATAATATGCCGTTAAAGTTTTTGCACTTGGATAGGGATAGTAAAATGGGTTAAACAACTCACATTTTTTTATGGGATGAGTTAAAATTTTTAATTTGCATGAATTGAACTTATTTGACTCGTGAGTTAAGTAGAACAAAAGTAGCACTCACGAGTTAAAAAAAATGATTATCATTATTTTTTTTATTTTAACCTTTTTACATCATCCTAACTTATTTTATTTGTAACTACTAACCTTACCCAGATTGAATTCTTTCTCTAAGTCTCCCAACCCCAAATTCATTTCATTTGTAACCTAATGACCTAACCCTATTCAAAAGACAAAAAACAACAGGCAACATTGCAGTCGTACCACCACATTCTGCAGCCCGCTGCTCATAGCTTGCCTTTACTATGCTCACTCTGCCTCATCTACTTTATCTTTAGCTCAAAAAAATTTGTAACTCACAAACCAATTCATCAACTCATGAACATTGTAATGAATGGAATGAACATAAATTTTCAACTCATCTTAAAAATTAACTTGATTCGACTTAGGTTATCTAAACAAAAATTATATGCGAGTTAGCTCAAACACGAGTTGGCTTAACTTAACTCAGTTTTGTCTATCATCCCTAAATTTAAGGTTCCCTCTTAGTTGACTAGTAAAATACAAAAATGAATATAGTAATGATCTAAATTTGAGTACTAGCATAACTTGTAGTTGACTAGTAAAATACAAAACTGAACATAGTAATGATCTAAATTTGAGTACCAGCATAACTTGTAGTATCATTGAAGAGTATGGAAGTATCTTTTCGAGAAAATTTATGTACTAGCGTATGGATGATTACTTAACAAGTTTTAGAAATAATTTTTTTTAAATTTTTATTGGGACTCAAAATTAATTTTAAACGCGTCTCATCTAATATCAAATATACACACGTAAAACAGAACATAAATGAAGTAGGAGTGCCTTTTTCTAATTAAAAAAATGTTTTAAAGATTATTATGGAGTAAAACTAAGAAAGATGAAAACACTTAAAAGCAAGCTTGTCAAACTCGAGAGTTTAAGTAAACTCGTGGAGTCTCAGTAAATTCGAATCGTAAACTTGTATGAGTTTACATACGTAAAAAAATGTTATAAGCAATATAATTAGGAACCAAACTTGATTAAATATACTTTAAATTAAATTAAAGAAAGAAATATCATAAAATACACCTTAATGCATGACACTTAGTGGTTATGTCATATTTATTCAGTATAGGTATTATTTTATAGTTCAATAACACATAGCTCAATTATGATAACTATATGACATTGGCTAAATAAACTCAATATATATTATCTAATATAAACAAATTTAGGTAAGTATCTAACAAAGTTACAAAATCTGTACATTTTGAGGTAAACACGTAAATTCATAGATAGATTTTAACTCGTAAACTCGCTAGTAGAATCGAGAGTTTACTTAAACTCCTACGAATTTACCAAAAAAGAGTTTACATAAGTGTTAACTCGTTTTGTGTAGTAAAATCGTAAACTCTTACGAGTTTATGAGTTAACTCGAGAGTTTAATAATCATACTTAAAAGTTCCTTTCAACGTGAGGAAAACTTTTCCCTCATCCATGAATTATATAAATCATGTGTTGTATATTATCAAGTGCTTGTAGCGTAATTAAGCTCAAATTTTAACATGTGTATGTGAGAAAATGGGCTGCACATATCACAACTCTGACAACATTTGGAATAATAATAGACATATTGTGTTTCTACTAACATTCTAACATCAATTAGGTAAGTTGATTGGATGGTTTAGTTTAACTGCAATTTTCCGTGCATTCAGTTCAATTTTGCATTTTGATGACAGAATCAGCCCATCTCACAGTAAAAATGACATCAACTTTTGTAGTGTTCAGAACTCAGGTGCTAATAGTGCACACCTTTTTACTGGACAATCTTTTCCTAATTTAGTCAGAAAAAAATTACAACAAAATCACAAATTATGACACATTTCAATGATACTGATTCTAGTTACATCACATTCACACTAAATCCTCAAAGTGTTATGTAATTAGCATTATTATCTCAGTGAAGGCTATCTAGGTTTCTGCTTAGCTCCTCCAGCTTCTTCATCCTCAACTTCTCACTTTCAGCCACCAGCTAAAACCAAAGTTCACAGAATTAGGAAATTGTAACTCAAACTCTCTAATCTACACACACAAAAAAGGGGTGTTCTAACCTCCATCAATTTTGTAACAAGTTGAGATTTTTCCCTGTTTTTCTCGTTGAAAGATTCAAGGGCTTCCTTGTATTCTTTCTCCTGTGATCATAAAAATGATTCAAGGAGTAAACGGGGAAAAAACATCATGAAAATTCATGGTAAAATATTTATATTGCCCTTCGATCCCCCCTCCCCTCCCCCCAATTTTTTCTCCACATAATGAGGTAAGGTTTAGTTGTCGCATTCGCACATAATGATGAAAAATTCTTGTGTAATCCTTAGGTAATGCGTTGAATATATTTCAGGTTACACAATAAATGACATTTTAATTTCTTAAGGTAGAGAACCCATTGCTTATAGATGAAATATTATTTATTATGTAGTCTAAAATTTATACACGAAAAATTATTATGTGATCGTGAAACGTCATTCTCCAAATTACACAATAAATGATATTTCAGTTTCCTAACATGGAGGTCTCACAACTAATAATTGGGATGTCATTCAGTGTGTGTTCAGGAGTTCACACACAATATTATGGCATGAGACCACACAAAAATTTCTGCATAAGGATGGAAAAGAAGCTTGCATGAGGAATTTGAGATCTCCTATTGAACCAATTCTATCATTTTCTACGTGGACATTTGAACACAATTATTATGAATGATCACCTTAACCACCGAAATAATCATGTGAATGTCCACCTGTGCCTCCAAATGATGATACAACATGGGGCCAAGAATGCAAATATGGTCCACTGATTAAATTCTATGCATAAGTGATTGTATCAAAAGCTGTGTAATTAAGTAGCATTTGGAATCACTTTTCCTCTTGAACAAACCTTATGGCTTAAGTAAAGATTTTAGAAAATTTGTTCTTGATCTCAATAGAGTTACTTATTGACATCCAGACCCTATTATTACCAGGAACTTGGCTAAGCCACCCAACCCGGGTGAGGTCCCTGAAGTAAAGATTTTTAGAAATGACAAAAGCAAAACAAACATTAACAGTTTAGCAAAAACCACACCTTTTTTTGGCAGGTCTGGCCCAGTGGCTTTAACTCATTGTTAACAATGTCTATCTTCTTTCTAACTATTCCAAAATCCTTCCTCAATGGATCTGTGAGACCCTCAAGCTCCTGGAACATGATATGCAGTTTTTCAAGCAGTTACTGTCTAACATTGGTGGGAAAGAAAAAAATATTACATTTTAAACCCTTGTCTACTTGTTTTAGAACAAGCCATAGTTCTTGCTCCTTAATTCTGAACACACGGCAAAACAAATTTGCCTTTGAATTTGTGCTTGTCCTTAGTTCTTGCTCAAGATTAGGGTCTGTTGGTTTCTATTTCTTCAAAGATAGGAAACAAACTGAAAACAACGAATGGAAACAAGAAATGGAAACATAACATGCATAATTTTCAAGCTAGAATAGATTATGTACCTTTTCCCATGTCTTGTGTCTATATTGATTAGTAAGTATAACATATACATAACTCAATAACCAAACGGAAAATGAAAGCTTAGAATAAAACCACAATATTGTATGAAAGGAAGTGATGGTTTTGTGTGGCTTAGAGAAAGGGGGTTGAATCTAAGCAAAGTCTTTCGCTTTAAAAAAATTAACCTTTCTTTGAAAATTGTCTCCTAAAAGTTTAGGAGATTTCTCTTTGTATTCAAGGAGACAGCTTTTCTGAAAAACCAAAATTTTGAAAACGAAAACAGATTTTCTTTTAAATGATAGGAAATGTAAATAGTGGAGAGGAGAAGAAAAACACACACAATATTTATACTGGTTCGATTCCTAGTCAGGAATCAACATCCAGTTCTTCAATCGCCAAAATATGTTTTTCTTTCACAAAAACTTACAAGCACCAATGGTTCTTCTCAAGAACTCACAAGACAGAAATTTCAAATACAGAGACTTGAACTGAAAATCTTTCTCTCAAGCTATCTGTTGCTCGCCAAAATAACAAACTCTTAAATAACCAATTTTCTCACCAAGCAATAAAATATCAAAATTCCAAATCAAAGGATTGAAAATAACATATTCAAAATATGAGAGGTTTGTAGGTCGAGCTCTTGAGGATGTATTTCAATGGTGGTCTTTTTCTCTTATGTCTTGTGTTTGCAAGAATGATGAAGACACATCCTTTTATAATTGATCCTTAGCATATTCTTGAGGCTTGAGATCATCTCCTTTATTTTTGTCATTCTTCAATGATTCTCTCTTTCTTCCTTCTTTTGATTTTAATTAGTTCAGCTCCTTCCAATTTTCGCTAATGCTTATTTAATAAGACTTTTACACATGTGCTTCAATTTGGTCCTTTTGACCGTTGCAAGAAGAACGTGTTTCTTGCTTTTCTTTTCATAACATTTGCTTTCTGATTTCTTTCTTTCATCTTGCATCACGTTAAGCTTTCTTGCTTGATTCTTGTCTTGTTTCCTTTTCCATTTCATGTCCTTTAGTAGACAGCAGCTTGAGTTTTGGTCATGGGGAGCTTTATTTCCTCTTCCTTCCATAAGAGTTTCTTGCTGAATATCATACGTGACTTTAGCTTTCTTGAGCCATGGATGTTGCTTTCCTTTTTGTCCTATTTTCTCTGACTCATCCGTAGCTGTTCATGGGAAGTTACCATGCTTGATATTTGCTTCCCAACGTGTTAGCTGTTCATTTGTCTTATTTCCCTTTCTATTTCATTTCTTCTATATTCAACAACATATCATTTTGTCAAGAAAATTTGATTTCCTCCATTTATGTCCTTGATAGCATTTACTCTCTTTGACTGAGATACAAGTAAATCTTTGCTTTCCCAAAGTTTCTCTCAATTGATATGTCATTGCCAATCTTCCATTTTATTCCTCTTTCTTCCTTATTTATATTTTACTTTCCTAATCCTCTTGGAGACTGACCATCACCTTTCCTTTTGCTTTTCTTTGATTTACTCTCCTGTAAGAGATAATTGCTGCTTCCCAAAAATATTTTATTCCTTTCTCTAATAGCATTTATGTCTTGCTTCTGTTTTCAAAGGACCTGCCAATTTTCTTTCTTTATTCAACATAACTCAACATTGGCCCGTTTGTTTCTTGTGATATCATTACAACTAATTTGGGACAGGAGAAAGTAATTTTGCTAACAAAATTAATTAGCCTAAAACACTAGTACACATATTAGAATGTTCATGCAATGTTTGTTGTAACAACCCGATTCTCTCATGTACGAAAAACCCGCGGGTTAGTCCGTCGTGGGGAATCGAAAGGCATTCCGAGGGTTCAGGAAGGAGAGTTTAACCGGTAAAATCTCTGAAATAGCGACCGGGGATTAGGTCTCCATTCTCCAAAAATTTTTTCAGCCCATCCGGGAGAGTTTCGACTCAAACGAAATCCGTTTCGAATACCGGGAAACGCTCGTGGAATTTTTGGATACGATAAAACGGTCGAAAACTCCTGAGTGGTAGTTCCCGGGTCGAGGGGAAAAATCAATGGATCACGACGGTATGCCCGAAATATTTTTAGGGCGACCGATGTGTGAGATATTGAGGAAAATGCGACCAAACCGGACCCAGACGGCCCCGGAGGGAAATTATCTCCCTCAGGAGATATTTAACTAACTTAAATATAAATAAATAAATAAATAATAATAAATAGAAGAAAGAAAAGATAAAGAAAGAAAAAGGGAAAAAGAAAAAGGAAAAAGAAAATAAGATGGCTATAAATAGCCTTTAGGATTTCAGAAAACATTTACGTAACTTTCCATATTTCTCAAACGCCAGTCTCGTTCCGACACATCTTGGTTTCTTGCCAGAGTCTCAGAAAAATCGCCAGAGCACACCTATACGACCAGGACGTTACGAGCATCAAGGATATCTGACCGGAATTTCCATCGGATGTGGGTAACTCTAAGCCCACTGTCTATGTGGTTTATTTTATGATTATTTATGTGCATTTCTGTGTATGTGAGTGAAAAACCTTTTTGTACAAATTATAGGAAATGAGTTAAGGAAGTTAGATTTTGAGGATTTTGATGTTTGGAAACCATAACTGTACTGATTGGATCACTGTGGAGACGAAAATGTTACGCGGAACAAACCCCCTGGAGAAGTTACTCTCGGGGCGATTTTTTCACTGTGGGATTTGAATGCATTCCCCAGGGATTCGAATGAATTCCCCAGGGATTTTAGTCGAATGCATGAGCTTTCAATCGAATGAAAGCCTGAGCAAGATTTCAATCGAATGAATTCTCATGGGATTCGAATGCAAGAATCAATCGAATGCGAAAACCTTATTCATTCGAATGCCTACTGAAAACTTGTATTTTAAAGGTTCTATGGGATCCAACATGCATAGTTATGTATACCTTTATGTACGATAAGCATGCATCATGAGGAAAGGTCATCGTAAGAGTTAGGACGACCTTAGATAATTAGAAGTTCACGTTAAAGTTTAACGAAGATCATAATTAAACCATAGGAAACCAAGAAAAGTTAGGAAGGTCCCGAACCCAATTGGTACGGTAGACCATAGTTAAGGAGTCTAGTTATATGATTAGGAAACCCTTATTCTCTTGGCAAAGTCTTACAGACACGCCCCTCGCCAATTCAGCAAGATGGATTGGTTATGAGCAACGCAGGTAAAGAGACCTGATCACGATGAGAAACGGGCATAGGCCCAGATATGTAAAACAGGCATAGGTCTGTACAAATGAAATGATGACTAAGGGGCCCCACTGAAAGAGGAAAGAGAAACCGGATCGAGTCATAGGGCCGATCTAAGCGTGTCCACGCCTGATCACTCATAGGTTTGATCCCTCGCCATTCCAGAAAGAGGGGATGGTTGCACTTATTGTATTCGATGATTACCTCCTATGAGCTTTGCATGGTTAGCTACCATACTGGTAAAGAGTGTTGTCGGGTCGATACAATAGTGGCAAAAATAGGTTGTAATCCGAGGCCACGGTTACAAAGGTGCAAGGACTAAGTAGGACGCAGCCACAGAGCGCGTAAGAGATCCCCTCATGCACTATGTAATTAAATGTATGAAATGATGACTGATGATATGATGCTAAGTATGTATGTATGTATGTATACCTATCTTAAAGCATTATGTATAACTGTTCATGCATTATGTATCATCAAGGAAATGATCCAAGACGAATAGTATGTCTCAAGTAGCAACGTACAGTTAATAAGCACGAAACCCAGGTAATGACAAGATTAGAGAGCCAATCACCTAGTAACTTAGATAAAGCTGCTCAGGACGTAGGCCAAAGATAATAAATAGTAGGAGTCTAGTATGCATGACACTTAGAGGTATTCCTGAGTGGCCTGGACTCTGCCCGAGTAATTGAACTATAGCAGCCACGTAGAGTTTCCACTAAGAACGAAATCGTTCTTATCCCCCACTCGTGTATGACTCCAGTTGGTAACCATGTCATCGCCGCCTCCTAAGGACGTTTGGTTATTCACGCGCTCACGACAGCGCAACTATCGCATGTACACATTGCTTGAGACTAGCACTTTTGCTCCTGCCAACATGCCAGGGGAGTCCTCAGAGCAGGCGAGACGCAGGCTTCGAGGGCCAGGATCTTCGCCCATGCGCCCCATTTGGATCGACGAGCTCCCAGGCAGTAGTAGCCGCAATCCTATTCACGTAGACGGAGAGGACGGTCCTCTGCCACCGAGGCCAGAGCCACAGCCGAGGCCCGAGCCAGAGACAGACCCCGAGCCAACTACACCTCCGGTTCGAGGGCGAGGCCGACGTACTACAGCCCGCAAGAGCGTTCTCCCAGTACGACCACGTAGATTCGTGCCACGAGAGTTCACCGTAGTGACGGATATCTCCAGTGATGATGAGATGGATCCCGTGGAGTGAGAGGAGGGCTCCGATGAGTAGTCGTGACATGACCCCGCTAGAGTTGCAGCCGTAGGAGTGTCGTACACGCAAGGAGTAGTACTCATCCGTGTGTGTAGGTTCTCGTTTACTTGCAGTACTATGTATATGTATCATTGTATATAAATTGATGTAGGATATGTATGTCCGTGGTAGGAGAAGGATACCCATTATGATATACATGTATAATTATGTATGTGTTATCTTTGGGCCGTATATGTATTTTCTTCGTGTACTCGCCGTACGCCAGGTATGTACTCGTGTTTCCTTTACTTTCTTTTATGATATACTTATGCGATGTATGATGCGTATGGCTCGTTATTTTCATAGTATGATTAAAGGAAGTTTTAAATTGGCCCGTTATTTTGTAAACCCTAATTTTAAGCATATAGAATCATAACGGTTCGCAGCACCAGAAGAGCACCACCTAGCCGGGAAGCCTATGACTTAAGCATAGGCCGACTAGCTAGGGTGTTTCATTTGTCATCATCAATTTATTATTTTGCAAATTTAATCGATAATCTCCCCCTTGATGACAAACATTTAAGAGAAATTTGGAAAGACATTAAATATACCTCTTTTGGCTGATTTGCTCCCCCTTAGTGTGACCTCCCCCTCAATTGTAGCTTTCCTATGTATCTAGAATATTTGACTTCTTATCAATCAATTTTGACAGAAGTATCTTGTTCTGGAGTTTCTGTTTGAGCCTCAAGTTTCTCCTGACTTCGTATTTAATAAATTCAAGATACTTGAATTCACTCATTGAGTGAATAATTGAAATTTTGCCCTTCTTAGTTTCTTCCCTTTTTATTTTTCTTTGCCCCAATGAGAAAAATCTGATGGCTTCTTCTCTCAAATTTGGTTGGGCCAATCTATTGGGCTGCTTCAGTTTTGCCTTTCTTTAACATGGGTTTGACCTTATAAATTTGAGCATTCATGGACTCCTTGTTAGACCATAATATATGGACTTTAGCTGCATCTTTATTTTTGTCCACTTATATCAATCACCAAGCTTGGGCTGAGTTAGTTTCTAAACAGATTCTGGATCTAAAACAATATTAATCCTGAAACACTAACACACACATTAAAAGGTTCATATCATGTTTGTCATCATATTTTAATTTTACAAATTGAATCAACAATCTCCCCCTTGATGACAAACATACACAAGATAATCAAAGCATGAATCAAGGTTTCAGATATACCTTTTAGAGTTAGTGTCTCCCCCTGAATTTGGGCTTCTCAAATGTGTCCTTAATTGCATACTTTACTTTACTTTACCTTACCGTTTACTCTGTCAGAGATCCTTGCTTCTTGTTTATCCTCTTATTTCTATTCTTAAGGTATTCTTATGATTCTTATGGTATTTTCTCCCCCTTTTGTCATCAAGAGATCAGTGAACCATAAATGAATTTGATAAGGAGTTCGTCATGAAATCAAGTGCCAACCTGTAGACAATAAAGAACACAAGCACAAGGAAAGCAAAAGGGACTCCAGAAACTATTATAGTTATATGCGTAGTAGTTAGATAGTAGAATTAATTATAGATAAGGTTCAATGAATACGAGACTCAATGGTCTTAGCAAAAAGAAACATGTCTAAGTAAAAGAAAGGATATGGGTAATGAGAGGTTTAAATAATGAATTTTTTTTTGTTTGGAAAAATGAACAAGCAAATATTCTGAAGCACAATTATATCAATCACAAATTGATTCACAGATCAATTAGAAAAAAATTTCACAAATCAATTTCAAAAATTAATCAGAGATCAGATTAAGTGAAAGTCAATCACAGATATAAAAAAAAATTAATCACAAATTGTTGCCATAAATAAGTCAAATAGGCAAATCAATTAGATTTCAATCAGCATACAGATATAAAAAAAAAATTTAGCCACGGTT
Source organism: Nissolia schottii (assembly GCA_003254905.1). Lineage (NCBI taxonomy): Eukaryota > Viridiplantae > Streptophyta > Magnoliopsida > Fabales > Fabaceae > Nissolia > Nissolia schottii. Next base: position 82,766 of record QANU01078863.1, on the reverse strand, counting down.
CACATACCATAAAAATGGGACGTATGAAGTATGGGAAAAAATTGTTATTCACATCACAAATAGATCAATTCCAAAATTAAATTAGTCACTGATTAATTATCAGATTAAGAACCAATTATAGATTAATTCCAGATTAAAAATTCAATCATATATTACTTCCATAAATAGCTTAAACGAGCAAATCAATTAATATAGTTCAATCAGTCATAGAATATACAGTTTATTTCTAGAATAAAAAAAAATTCAATTGGGCCACGATTCACATTATAGAGTTTCCATTCAAAATGAAACACATTAAGTATGGGTAATGATGTAAGAATTATTCATAACAAAGTCGATGAACATATCATATCAATTTCTTTTGTAAGCATGCAGAGTAGTACTGAAAACGTGCTTAGTGCCCAAAGTAGTGGATAATGGCCACGAAAAAAAAGGCAAACCATTTGAATGGTATGGGCCAAAAATTGCATGGGCTGAAAACAAAAAAATTCAGAGTTTCTTGATAGGCCAAAACTGGAGCAGTAAAAAAATAATGCTCAATAAGAATAAAAAAATTCAGATTATAGAACAAACAAAAATAACTAATATAGGTAAGATGAAGTTCTAAAACCGCTACAGCTACTACTGTGTATGAAGGCACAGGTAATTGAAATCACAAGCAAAGGGTAAATATATGAACATGCTTCTTAATATTGATATTATCATACTTATCTTCATATATATGCATACAAGGGAAAAACACATCTTTCCCTTTGTTTTTCAATGAGATCATCTCATGATTTTATCTTCTTTTGAGAATCAAATGGTTTAAGCAAGATGTAAATCATGTGATCGACAATAACCACTTGAAGACATTCATAATTGAGATAATGAAAGGGGTATAAATCATTGAGTTTAAAGGTGTGTACCTTACAATGCATTATGAATCGCACATAAAGAAGACTAGAGGATATGAAAGTGAAGAGTGTGTACCTTCTTCTCTTTAAGAGTGTGATAGAGGATCTTCACAAAACACGTGCTAGCCATGGATGCCACTTGATAGTCATGTTAACCACTTGTGTGTTTTGGTTTGATGTTTTGGAAAATAATCTTCTTAACTTACCACTTAGTTGTACTTGTTACTTGTTACAAAATGTAGAACAAGAAGTGGTAGGTTCCATTTTAATTTAAGTCTTTGTCTCCTCCTCAATTTATGCATATTATGAACATATACTCACAATCATATAATATGCATATTATACAAGATCATGCTATATAATTAATCAATAGAAGCATAGGCTATGACATATGATGAAATCTTGAGCTCCCCCTTTCAAAAACAAATTTTTCAATAAATTCTCCCCTAAGATATGTATAAGAAACATATTTTCCTTGAGAGAAAGCATATTAGAAATTCCAATTTTCTTTATCAAAACCACTTGTTATTCTTAAGA
>QANU01078863.1:43785-80915 GCA_003254905.1 Nissolia schottii | reverse complement strand
TGTGTCTCTCTTTGTTGTTGTTAGGAATCTTAATTGGTTGTTCTCCGGCCTGCAAAAACAATCAAAGAAAACTTCCTTTCTTCCAAGTAGCATTAGAGAGATCATGGTTTTATTTTGAATCCTTTTTGTAGACAGAATTCCCTACAACTTGCACACAAAACTTCCCGCTTAAGTGGTCAGAAGTTCCCACTTCTTGTGGACAGAATTTCCCACTTATTGGGGACAGAATTTCCCACAATGATTTATGGATTCAAAATAAAACATATTAGGGTGCTCTTTGAAAAGATTCTTTTCTTGAAATTATCTGTCATTTCTTAAACAAATAAGAATCCGTTTTCATTTAACTCATGTGCACCTTTCTCAAATAATTGTTTAAAAGGTTTAAAATCTGTTTTTAGGTTTAAAATCTATTTTTAGGTTTAAACTCATGTGCACCTTTCTCAAATAATTGGTTGGTTGAAGAAGTTGATGATGAAGTCGTCTCTTGATCCGCTCTTTGTTTGGCTAGTTGCTTCTTCTTCTTTTTACTGTTTTTCCTTGAAGTAGCTTCAATCTCAGGGTTAAACAACAATTGATCTGTTGAAGTCTTACCTCGCAATTGCTAAGAAAAATTTACACCAGCCAAATAAGATTAGAACAAGTGAGTTCACAAAGTAAAGGAAAATTAACAAAGTAAGAACTATACAATATTTTACAGATATTCACAATTGTTTAATCAGACAAAACTCAAGCTATGTATTTTTGACGCAACTCCCTGGCAACGGCGCCAAATTTGATGAAAGCTTGTTGTTACACTTTCTCCAATCTTGACACAGCTTAGGTTTTTTCACAACTGTGCCAATTTCGTAGAAAGCTTCTCTTGCGCTTTTGTCGTTCAAATTAAATATATATCCTACTTTACGGCTTTCAGATCCACAAGGGATCCAATTGCAGTATAGTCGGGTATAGTCGAATCCACAAAGAGTTGCAAAAATACCATTCTTGAGTTTAGTTGATTAAACAATGGAGTGAAAGATTTGATAAATTGTTGATAATTTAAATATGTAAATAACAATAATAAAAGTAAACAGGCAACAAATCAGAGGTAGTTTTGGAGCTTGTTGGGAATTGAATCATATCATAGTCTCTTACATCCAGTTACTTATTACATAGAATCATTATTTCATTGATTGCCCGCCACCAGTTCTTAACTTTGCCATCGCTGTCGCGTATGAAAAGATCACAGGTTTCCTTTGTTAGATTTGTTAATTTCTTACACAAACTTTAACAAAGTACGCCAGAGTTATTCCAGATGTTAAAACGGCTAACCTTTTCCCAGTTATAGTAACCCGAGTTAGATGAAGGATTTAGATCCGACTCTAATGATTGTAACTTCTCGTTCACAACGTTCGAGTCTAAAATCTATCTTAGCATAGTGAAATTGATCTTAACTTGGTTATGACTTAATTAGTATAACTTTCGTTCATACGCATAAGTCCAAATCAAGAATCAAAGCACTAAACAAAAGATAGCATTAAGAGTAAAATCGTTCATGCTAATCAATAGAAATAGAATAATTCATATACAAAAGTTACATGGATACAAGCATACTACAATAACAACTAAAATCCTAACAACAAGAGGATTAGGAATCCATCTTACAAGAGTATCTCGGAGGCAAGGTTTAGACGCTTACCATGACACGTAATCACGCCGTCATGATAGCGGTTCGCTGAGCTTCCTCGATCTCCTGGCTCCTTCACAAGCCTTGAAACACCCTAGCTAACTGCATACGCTTAAGTCGCACGCAAGCTCACTAGGTTGTTTACTACCTAGTGGGAATACCTTAGTCAATCGTTAATTTCGTAAATAGTTGCTTATAAAAATAGGGACCAATTTTTAAAATTTTCATTTGCATTAAGTAATTACTAAAATAGAGCCATGCGTCGGAAAGAACAAGTATAACAAGCGGTAAAGCCCTTGGGCTTAGCGGATAACAGTATAATAATAAAGCATGGAATATACATTCGGTTGGTCCACCATACAAAGTCACATAGTTATACTTACAATAAGTAAAGTACAAATAACATATACATAATCCAACAGTACCATATACATAATCCAAATACATAGTATCAAAATGCAAGGGCTACTGGAACACTACTCAGCATGCCCTTGATCAAAAATCCCGGCATCCAGCTATCTTCGGTCCATACCCTGTCACAACCACTCACGGCTTCTCGGGCGGCTCCTCGGCATCCTCAAAGTATAAGTTCCTGAAGTCATAAGGCAGTGGGAGTGAGAACGGTAGGTTCTCAGTGGAAATAACTTCAGTTCCTGTATCTCGTGTCATATTAGGTCGGACTTCAGGCCGCTCAGAGATTTCTAAGTGATCATGCATACTAAACATCCTACTGATTATTACCTGGCCTAAGGTTCTGAACGGCTTTATCTACATTACTACGTGATAGGGAAACTATTCTTGCTTACTACATTCTCGTGCTTATTAACATTACGTGTACATACATAGCCGTCTCAAGCGTTCTCTTGACGGTAATTACAGAATAGCAGATATATAGACATTTCATATAATCATGCACAGCAGAATGAATATGCTTTTGGAATATACGTTATCCCCACTGTAGTAGTGCCCTCTTTCGACAAGACTATGACGGGATAACCTTGCACCCCCAGTGTAGGCCCTCTTTCGACCTTCCTGCGGTGGGCTTCCACCTGCCGCGTGTCCTCTCTCGACCCCTCGGCAGTGGGCGGATATTGTACCCCCACCTAGCAGTGCCCTCTTTCGACAGTGCTAGGCGTGATAACCGCACATCTCCAGGTATGCCATATCGACACCACCTGTGGCGGGCTTCCATCTTCAGTATGTCCCTCTGACCTACTGAAATGGGCTCGTTGTTTGGCTCTCGTGATCACGACCTCAGAATTTTCAGCATTTTTCATTCAGCATTTTTTGCATTTTTCATTCAGCATTCTCAGCATTTCTTTCCTTTCCGTACCTACAGCATGTCATGACTTGTTCGCTATGGTTCAATTCATAATCTTTACTTATCTCATAGTTACTTCTAAGGCACTAACTTGTTTTATCATGAATGCATGGAATGCTAATACGTCACATACTACACATACTTCAGTCATACACAACATGTAAATTGAAACACCCCAGCCGACCCCGTACGCTCGAGCCGTACGAAATTCCCGCTAGGTTGTTTACTTCATCGTCATTTTGTAAATTTTTCAAAAATAGTGATGTTAACAAAATAGGGACCCATATTATTTTTTTTTAAGCATACGGTTTCCAATTTAAGAGCCGTGCGTGTAACAGAGTAATATAACAAACGATACACTTGGTAAGTCGAGTTCCAAGGTAATAGATACATAAGCTATATACATCAAGGGTCCTTAGTACATGCAAATACACACCATAGTATAGTTATATTACAAAATCCGCATTTAAGGCAAGTAATACATTTATTTCCTTCCTATAACATCTACTACACTGCCTGCTAGGTCTCCCTTCGCACGTCCTCCTTGGGTTCCACAGCATCTGCGTAGTAAGATTCATCTTCCATTCCTAGAGCCATAAGCGAGTGGGGGTGAGAACTGTATGAAACACCCCTAGCCGATTCCGTACGCTCGAGCCGTACGTAATGCCCACTAGGTTGTTTGCTTCATGGTCTTTGCCTTAGTTTTTCGAAAATACTGGCCTTAATAAAATAGGGACCCCATTTCTCTTTTTCCCCTTTTTTTTTGTTAAGCATACAGTTCAAAACATACGAGCCGTGCGTGCGATAGAATAATATAACAAGCGATATTTCTAATGAGTCGAACTTAAGTTAATGGATATATAGATTACACACATCAGGGGTCCTTTGCAAATACAACTACACAGCATATACTAGTGCTATTACATAGTCCATACATATATTCTACAACCACATTTATTTCCTTATGATGCTTATTACACAGCTGTCTAAGTTTCCTTGTGCACGTCTTCCTCAGGTTCCACAGCATCGGCATAGTAAGACTCATCTTCCATCCCTGGAGCCATACACGAATGGGGATAAGAACGACTGCGTTCTTAGTGGAAACTCTACGTGGCTACTCAGGAAAACCTCTACGTTTCATGCAATACTAAATCCTACCAGTTATTATCTTGTACCTACACCCTGAGCAGCTTTATCTATTTTACTAGGTGACTGGGTGTCTAGTCTTGTCATTACCTAGGCTTCGCGCTTGTTACCTGTACGTTGTTCCTGAAGACATACTATTCGTCTTGAGACGTTCCCTTGACGATACATAATGCATGAGCAGTTATACATAATGCTTAAACAGGTATACATACATATTTATCATCATATCATCATTCATCAAATCATACATGTGACTGCATAGTGCATGAGGGGATTTGGGGGATCTCTTACGCGCTCTGTGGTTGCGTCCTACTTAGTCCTTGCACCTTTGTAGCCGTGGCCTCGGACTACAACCTCTTTTTGCTACTATTGCATCGACCCGGCGACGCTCTTTACCGGTGTGGTAGCTAACCACGTAAGGCTCATAGGAGGTAAACATCGAATACAATTAGTGCAACCATCCCCTATGGCATGGTGAGGGATCAGACCTATGAATGATCAGGCGTGGACATGCTTTGACCGGCCCTATGGCGCGATCCGTTTCTCTTTCCTCTTTTAGTGGGGCCCCTAGTTTCATTTTATTCACGCAGGCCTATGCCTGGGTTTCATAGCTGGGCCTATGCCCGTTTCTTATCGTGGTCAGGTCTCTCTACCTGCGTTGCTCGTGACCAATCCATCTTGCTGAATTACCGAAGGGCGTGTCTGTACGACTTTGCCAAGAGAATAGGGATTCCTAATCATATAACTAGACTCCTTAACGGGGTCTGCCGTACCAACTGGGGTCGGGACCTCCCTAACTTTCTTTATTTCCTAGAATTTCATTATGATCTTCGTTAAACTTTTAAGGTGAATCTCTAATTATCTAAGGTTTCCTAACTCCTACGATGGCCTTTCCTCATGATGCTTGCTTGAATTATGCAAAGACATCCATAACTATGCAGGTTGGATTCCATAGAACCTTCAAAATTATAAGTTTCCATTAGGCATTCGAATGCTTAAAGGCTGTGCATTCGATTGCTTCTTTCAATCGAATCACTCGGGGATTCCATCGGCTGAAATCCTTCTCGGGGTTTCATTCGATTGAAATCTCTGGGTAATCGATTGAATTCCTCCGCGGTCTTTCATTCGATTAAAATCCTTTAGCAATTGATTGAAATCCCAAAGTCTTCTTTCAATCGAATCCGTGGGAATTCAATCGAATGCTACAGTAAAAAAATCTCCCCGGAGTGCAAATTCTCCAGGGTTTTCTCCGCGAAACATTTTTCGCCTCTACAGTAATCCAATCCATACAGTTATGGTTTCCAAACGTCAAAATCCTCTAAATCTAGCTTCCCTAACTCATTTCTCATAGTTTTCGCAAAATAGTTTTTCATTCACATACACAGGAATGCATTTAAACAATCATTAAACAAACCACATAGACAGTGGGCTTAGAGTTACCCACTTCCTACGCGGATTTGAAGTTGATATGTGGAAGGTGGAGAAAATCCTGGTTGCAATGGTATGCTCCAAGAAATTTTTGGAAGTCCAGTAGCACTCTCGCAATGTGCTCGAACGATACTATAAAAGTGAAAATTTTAAAGAAATAGCAGAGCATTTATGATGCTCCGCGGTTTGCCTGCAGGGGGCTTATATAGCCACGACCCCCCTATTGCTTCTAATTTATTAATTTATTATTATTATATTATTATTCTATTATAATTACTTTAATTATTCTAGCCCTTATTCTATTTTTCTAATTATTTCTAACCGTTCTTGGTCCACACACGAGCCCCCAATAATATCCCATATTAGATATTCGTGACTTAGGAATTTCCCCAGCCCTGATGGCGGTCCAAAACAAGATAGCGGGGAACCTGTTTCCGCCCGCTATTCCTTCGCAGATCACTTTGGGGCCCAACCGGATTTCCGTTTGCACCCAAAATTTAGCACTGCCTTCCGGGGCTGCGCGGGGTCGCCCCCTCCTAATTTCCTCCAAATTTACAGGGGACTAGCTGCCTAACTAAATTTTCTCTGACCCTAATTCGGGTTACTTTGCACTTTTTGCCTAATCAGTGGCGGATCGTGCCTAAGACCTCCCTACGGAAGGTCGGGTTGTTACACTGTAGGTCCTCAGTGAGTAACATTTTATTCGTGGCTTTTTCTTTCCTCGGTTATTCTCTAGCCGCCCAGAGTTTAATCTAAGTGGACATGAAACTAATACCCTACTGATTATGATCTTGGGCCTATACTCTGCACAGCCTTATCTACGTTACTAGGTGATTGGTTGTCTAATCTTGTTATTACCTCAGCTCCGTGCTTTTTAACTGGACGATCTTACTAGAGACATATTACTCATCTTGGGTCATTCCCTTGACGATATATAATGCATGAACAGTTATACCTAGTGNCCCGAAATACTTTTCGATCTTCCATAACAGCTAGCCCACGGGCTTTCCGTACATGAAAGAATCGGGTTGTTACAGTATGCACATGTTTTTCCAAAAAGATTTTCCATTTGTTATGTGAAAAGGTTGTATATGGTTTTTACTTGAATTTATGATATTCCCAAAAGATGATATGTAAGATAGAAATAGAGATAAGCATAGTAGAGGCAAAGTAATTTAACAAATTCCTTTACATTTTATCTTTTCCCTTTAGACATTGTTAAAACATGATAAATGTTCATCTTAATCAAGGGAAGAGGATATGCATAACCTGAAAAATTATATGATACAATTATAGATATTTAGGCTTTTAAAAGCCATCAAACAAAGAGAATCATATGCATCGTAAACTATTCAAATTCAAGTTCTAAGATATTGTCCAGAGAATAATCAATGTTCAGATATATAAGGATTAGGGATTAATGCGCATAGTATTAAAGGATAAGAGGGTTAGAAATGATATCACTAAAAGTATGCTTCTTGTAGTTGTATCCATCTTGGAGTTGTATTGATTGTTCAAGGCATTAAGCTCCCAATCTCCCTTTAACAGCTCAGTTCTGTGGTCATTCGAATGCCTCTGCATTCTGGCATAATCTTGGTTTCCTCTTTGCTTTCAAACAAATTTTCTTGACCCATTGATTTTCTTTTTTTTGAGTCTTCAATTAGTGAATGGAGAGAATGAATTCTCATATAATGAAATATCTACAAAACAGAGAAATTTTCTTGGGTATCCAAGAGTCTTGGATCGTTTGAGATTAGTCTTCAAGGATTTTCCCCTAAATGTTACAATATGTAATTTGGAACAATAACTTGAATAACCTATATTTATCATATCTCAATTAACATTTTCATTTTCAAGTGACATTGACAATTTGAAACATGATTAGACATAAAATATGACATATAAAATGGTCATTAAAGTGACATAATCATGTTCTTAGTGGTTTGTTCAAAAGTAAAGAGCATAGGCACATAATTCTATCAATTTCCTAAGGCCCATAAGAAATATACGTCACTTTTGTTGATTCTTCAAGTGAATGTATAAGAGAGGTAAAGATATTTGATACCTTGGCCTTGGAAAAAAACGGAGTATTTTTCTTTGTGCATTGCTTCTTATTTGTTATTTTAAACCTTGGAAGTTCATGTACACGAGAAGCTTTTCTTGAGTGCTTCATTCTTGTTTGATTACCAAGATTTCCCTTATACCTTGGAAACACTTTATTTGATGACTTTTCCTTCTTTTGTTGACCACGTTGTCCATCCTTTTGTGGAATGTTCTGCACTATTGAAACACTTGGAGGACATTTTCGTACCCATTTCAACTTGGGTCCTTTTGGGTTAGTGTAAGCATTTTTACAATCTTTCGGAACCCATACCATATTATTTCTTACACAAGAGTTTCTTCTATAATAGCATAAATGAGAGATATGTCCTAATTTTCCACAATAATTGCACATAATTGATTTTGATGATGATTTGACACTATTATGACATTTTAAACCATATTTGTTGCAAGACATACTTGATTTTGTACATTTAGAAATGTTTGTCTTCTCTTCATTATCAATTGATAATAGACATGTAGTATCTTTATTTTTCTCAATTTTAGAAGAGAATTCCTTAACTTGATTTTCAAGATCAATGTAATTTTCAAACATAGTTGAGATTTCACATTTCAAGATAATTTCCTCACCAAGAAAAGAATATTTACTTTTCAAAGATTCAACTTTACATTCAGTAGAGGAAATATTTTCTAAACAATTTAAGCTTTTATATTTAGATTGCAACAAATCATCAAGCAAATCATCATATCTACATTTAATATTATCATTGGAAGGACAATGGTCAAGCTTAGGCATTATTTACCTCAAATTCCAATGAAGCAACAATTTCCTCAATTGACTCCTCTTGATGATCATCTTTATCTTCATGCTCATCCAAGAAGACTTCAGGAGGATGTCTTTTTGGGTCTTCCTCTTCTTGCTCTCTAATTTCAAACTTGTAATAAAAATTATCATAACAATAAAGAGCATTAAGAGTTTCCCAAATACTTTTAGCACTAGAGCAATTTTTAATCTTAGCATAAATGTTTTCGCTTAAGCTATTTCTCAATATTTGCATTGCTTTAATGTTTAAGACTAATTGTTTCTTATCATAGGCATTCATTTCATGTGGGTGTTTTGGGAGTATATCCATCAATAACAATATCCCACATATCAATATGCATTGCCTCTATATAAATGTTTATTTTGGTTTTCCATATCACAAAATACTCACCATCAAAGAATGGTGGTTTAATAGATTCATACCAAGCCATTTTAGAAAAACTTTATAAGGTCACCAAAAATAGGATCTTTAACTCTAGTAGTTAAGCTTTTTCAGAGCACGAAGCTCTGATACCAATTGATGGTTTTGTGTGGCTTAGAGAAGGGGGTATGAATCTAAGCAAAGTCTTTCACTTTAAAAAAATCAACCTTTCTTTGAAAATTGTCTCCTAAAAGTTTAGGAGATATCTCCTTGTATTCAGGGAGACAACTTTTCTGGAAAACCAAAATTTTGAAAACGAAAACAGATTTTCTTTTAAATGATAGGAAATGTAAATAGTGGAGAGGAGAAGAAAAACACACATAATATTTATACTAGTTCGATTCCTAGTCAGGAATCTACGTCTAGTTCTTCAATCGCCAAAATTTGTTTTTCTTTCACAAAAACTTACAAGCACCAATGGTTCTTCTCAAGAACTCACAAGACAGAAATTTCAAATACAGAGACTTGAACTGAAAATCTTTCTCTCAAGCTCTCTGTTGCTCGCCAAAATAACAAACTCTCAAATAACCAATTTTCTCACCAAGCAATAAAATATCAAAATTCCAAATCAAAGGATTGAAAATAACATATTCAAAATATGAGAGGTTTGTAGGTGGAGCTCTTGAGGATGTATTTCAATGGTGGTCTTTTTCTCCCATTTTTCTCTTATGTCTTGTGTTTGCAAGAATGATGAAGACACATCCATTTATAATTGATCCTTAGCATATTCTTGAGGCTTGAGATCATCTCCTTCATTTTTGTCATTCTTCAATGTTCTCTCTTTCTTCCTTCTTTTAATTTTAATTAGTTCAGCTCCTTCCAATTTTCGCTAATGCTTATTTAATAAGACTTTTACACATGTGCTTCAATTTGGTCCTTTTGACCGTTGCAAGAAGAATGTGTTTCTTTCTTTTCTTTTCATAATGTTTGCTTTCTGATTTCTTTCTTTCATCTTGCATCACGTTAAGCTTTCTTGCTTGATTCTTGTCTTGTTTCCTTTTCCATTTCATGTTCTTTAGTAGACAGCAGCTTGAGTTTTGGTCATGGGGAGCTTTATTTCCTCTTCCTTCCATAAGATTTTCTTACTGAATATCATACGTGACTTTAGCTTTCTTGAGCCATGAATGTTGCTTTCCTTTTTGTCCTATTTTCTCTGACTCATCCATAGTTGTTCATGGGAAGTTACCATGCTTGATATTTGCTTCCCAACGTGTTAGCTGTTCATTTGTCTTATTTCCCTTTTCTATTTCATTTCTTCTATATTCAACATCATATCATTTTGTCAAGAAAATTTGATTTCCTCCATTCATGTCCTTGATAGCATTTACTCTCTTTGACTGAGATACAAGTAAATCTTTGCTTTCCCAAAGTTTCTCTCAATTGATATGTCAATGCCAATCTTCCATTTTGTTCATCTTTCTTCCTTATTTATATTTTACTTTCCTAATCCTCTTGGAGACTTACCATCACCTTTCCTTTTGCTTTTCTTTGATTTACTCTATTGTAAAAGATAATTGCTGCTTCCCAAACATATTTTATTCCTTTCTCTAATAGCATTAATGTCTTGCTTCCTTTTTCAAAGGACCTGCCAATTTTCTTTCTTTATTCAACATAACTCAACGTTGGCTCGTTTGTTTCTTGTGATATCATTACAACTAATTTGGGACAGGAGAAAGTAATTTTTCTAACAAAATTAATTAGCCTGAAACGCTAGCACACATATTAGAATGTTCATGCAATGTTTGTCATCATCAATTTATTATTTTGCAAATTTAATCAACAGGAAGGAAAAAACTCAGAATTGTTAGGACTTACTTCTCTAATCTCTGCCAAGCGCTTTGTTTCCTCTTCCACTCGACCTAGATACGCATGAACCTTACCCCCTCACCTCCATTTTCTTCCTCTCAATCTCTTCTTCCTTTGCCCGAAACATAGCCAAGGCCGATCTTGATATCTCCTCTTCATTGTCGTCCCTCGTTGGACTCTGTCCGAAGTTGATCATCCCTGAGTTCCTCACTCGCTGCGCATTTGGCTGCTCATATGACTGTTTTGGGGTTGATGCCATTGTTGCACCACAAAGCAGAACACTCTTTTCCTTTCCCTTGTTGGTTCTTTTTCTTCTCTCTTTTCTTTGGAATGATAGCTCTTTTTCTTTTGCCTTATGTGCTTACAAGCAAGAATAGCTTTTCAAGGGTATATGAGACTAAGTTAGGCTTATTTTATTAACAAACTATAGAATAAACCCAAATTGTAGAAATGCCTTGTATTTTTTTGCTGTCAACTCTACCTAAAAGCCAACTTGATTATAGCACCATCAAAGTTACTAGTATTGGATTTGAAGGGTGTTATACATTAGAGATTATATAAATGTTAAATCTTTGCCTACACTTTTCCCTTTTTATTTTAATTCTCTGAAAACTTAGTGAAGAATCTTTGATGACCCTTGCTTTGGTTAGGTAGCTATTTTCTTAAGTTGGTATATAGGCTAATTCAGCTAACTATCTTCTCAAAAGGTATCAATAGTTTTATGTATATAGGATCAGAACTTTTTCCTCAAATACACATGACATATATAGTCATGCATATATATACCTGCTACCCCATCGAATCAGATCCTCCCATTTATCTTTTACATGACAAGTCCTTATACATATGTTATAGTTAGAATAGGTGAATTTGTTTGAAAGTTTTGTAAGAAGGTATAGTTATATAAGGTGGTTTCTTTAAGATAGAAAGGTGTTTGGAGTAGAAGTTTTGGTTGAGGAGTGGACAGAAAAGGGAGAGACTTAGAAAACAAGACAGAGTAGGAGAATTGGCAGCAGCTAGGTTTTTTGCCTTTTTGTGAGGAATCATTAGTACCCATATGGCTGACCAGCCCCAAAATTGAATTTCTAGAACAGAAAAGTTAAGTTAGATACCTTCACAACTTGGTGGTGCTATAAAGAAAGGAACCTCTAACTTGTGTTGCTAATAACTGGTCTCAAAGAGTACTGGCCCAAGCACTACTCAGTTCCACAATGAATGTAGGTGTCACATTAGCCACATTAGATAAATCTAATTCGTTTTTTAATTTAATTTTGATGTACGATCAGTGTAAACGTGTATTTTATAGTGACATTCATTTTATATATTGCTACATTAATTAAAATTGTTTGACTTTTATAATAAGGAGACGTTATCCATTCTATAACTTTAACTTAAATCCTTCCATTTCACCGGATACAGGAAAAACTACTATATTGTCGACTTAATCGCATATAATAACTAGTAATTTAATGATAATGTAAAAATAAATGAATTATTGAGTGCATCATAGTTAATATTTTCCTTTTTAAGGTAATGTTTTACTATATGTGGCACCCTCTTATTCTTGAGTTGATATTAAATGATATATATGAGGTTGTTTAAAATTTCTTAAGCAAATACACATAACCTTGATGATTTAAGTAGGGACAAACACAATTCATGTAAATGCATGAGTTCATGGGTAGGACTTTCCAGACTGACATATGATCCTTGATTACTAATTGCTAATTATTAATCGCATAGTTTCATATTGTAGACTAGTGATTAGGATCTTTGGGCTAATCATACAACTTGGATATGTTTCTTAACTCATCAAGAGAGCCCTACTTTCTTATTAGAAAAGCTTAAAAGCCAAGGCCAAACTTAGAGTATGTGGATCATTTATTCCGCAGCTCTGTGTAAGCATCTATGCTCTAAAAGTGCTGCTACTTTATAGAGCAACACCAACCGGTGGGTTAGGTCATGTTATTCTTTGAATTCTTCAAGCCCATTAGATCAAATATGTCACATTTCTAATGAAATGGGGCAGTGTCATCAAAAGCTTAAAATATGAGGATTTCACAAATACCTTTTCAATGTAATAAATAGCCTCATATTCATTGAATTTTAGGGGTCAGAAACGAGTTCATTCATTTGATTGAAACGGTGTTTGTGAAATGCTCGTATTCGTTGAATATATCATACAGCTAGAGCGACACATTCTTTTAGGGGACGTGTGATTGGCGAAATTTTCTAACATTTCCAAAAATATGATCAAGGGATTACAATATTCCATGTTTGGAAGGTTTTAAAACATATTATCAAGTAACTTGTATTTTTGACAATGAAAATTCCCTTATTTTCATTTCAATCTCCCCATGGGATTGTTACATTCCCATGAGACTGAAATGTTTTAACACATAAAAAGACCAAATTACCCCTAAACCTCATGCCTTAGGTCAACACCACCCACCAGTCGACCACCGCCAAACGGCGACAGACCACAACTGGTTAGTGACTGACCACTGTTGGTCAACGACCAACCACCTTCGAACTGGCGACAGACCACCGCCCGGCCAACGACGAACCACCGCATGACCATCAACAGACCACCATCAAACCACCACTGAACAACGATAGACCACCATCAGACGATGACGGAACATCGATGGACAACGATAGAACACCGCCAGATGGTGATGGACCATAGTCGGACAGTGATAGACCACCACCCAATTGCGCAGAACCAATGTTGGATGACGTCGGACCACCGTCTACATATATCATTTTGTCTGGATATTTTTGTAAAAATATATTGTAATCCCAAAAATTTTGCTAAGGATTCAATTTACAATTAAACGCTTTCAAAACATGTCTTTGGAAAAAGTTTTCCCCGAAATACCATTCCTAGGAATAGTATTCACATAAATAAAAAGAATTCCGCGAACCACACACCCCTTTACTGCATTACATAACAACACAAGGAAGAAATGGCGTAACTAGTACCCTAAGAATTACCAACTTAACGAAAAAAACAATTGTGTTTACCATTACAACTGAACTAGTTTTTCATCTTTTCATGTTTCAATTTCCTTTGAGGTTTTTTTTTCCTTTCTTGGTTGATATATGCCTTTTTCTTATTGTAACAAAAGTACTTCCTCTAATCTTCTGGTTAGCACTTTCCAAATGCCTCATTTTGTAGCCCAAAACTTGCATAAGGACTCCCACGAAAAAAATATGGTAGTTTGTGAACAACAATTAACACACAATTACGAGGGAAAAAAAGTTAATGAAAATGTTCACAATTTTACCATTCATTTGAAAAAAGAGATTATAATAACACGAGATGATCATGTACATGTGGTTAGATGTTTCATATAACCATCTACTGTAACATCACACTTTTCCTTAGTGAAAATTTTCCCAAATAACTATTGTAGAGCCCTTTTGTAGGAGTTAATATGTCGAGGTCAGTAGAAATTATTCTATTTGGTATTGCCAAATTCTGCTGACACTCAAATGATTCCTCTTGACCCCTAGAGATGGATGAAAAACTTAAAGTGTCAGAAAAATGGAAATCGGGTCAGTTTCGGACTATTCCGCAGACACTAGAACAGTCCCGTTTAGCCTCGTCTAGCCAGTAGAACTGAGCAGAGAATCTCAAGTCTCTGGGAATCCAACTGGTACCGGGAGAAAGTCCCAAATACCTTAGATTAGCCCCCACAACCTTGTTGGGAAGTTTGGCAGATAGCGAAACCGCAAGCGAAACGGTTGTCCGCAGGCGCGGGAGCTCAACGATGTATCAAAGGTATCTATGAAAAGTACTCCTCTGGAGAAAAATTCACAAACACCTTCTAACAATAATACTCTTAGGAAGAGGGAAACTCGAGGATCGCGACGATATAAGTGGAATATTTTTCGGACGACCGTGCGCGACACACCGGGACTGCGAACGATCAAAAACGAGCGAAACGGGACCGGGGTGGGACCCAATCTGATTTAGCACGTGGGGAGGCAGATTTTTTCAAGAAAAATAATTAAATATTCATTGATGTGACTTGATTTGACTTGATGATTATCCAAACTAATTAAATAATTAGAAATTGAAATTAAAAGGGCATTTTGGTAATTTTTGCCAAGGGTAAAATGGTAAAATGGGCATTCAGCCCTTGGGCTATAAATACCCCTCCCCATAACCGAAAATGAGATGGAAAATCAGAAACCTTGTCAGAACTCTGTCCGTTTGCCGATCGACTGTTGTTCTGTCAAACCGGAGACCTAGACACCGCATGCCTTAAGCCCAGTTCACTTCCCTCAGGAACCCCCTAACCCTAGACCACGAAAAACCCTCTAAAACCCTAAGGAAAGCTTGAGGAGATTCAGCGAAGAGGGGCTAAGAAGCGTCAAAGCAAGCTAGGAGCAAGCAGGAACCATCATAACCGGGGTAACGGTGGGTAAACCTGACATAACCACTGTCTATGTGGTCTAAGATGTTTGATGATATTCATGTGGTATGTATGCTAGGCTAGGTTAGGTTCTTGCTATGTATATCTTCTTTGATGAATGATTATGTGATTATGTGCTATATGTGTCAGAGATGCTATATGCTACATGAACATAGGAAAGCATGAACTTGTGGTGTGATTTGTGATGAAAATGATTCTTTTGAGAAATAGAAAGGATGGTTATTGTTGTTAGAAATAGGTAATAAATGATACAAGAAATGCTTTAAGGCTTGATGGTTAAAAACCTTGTAGAACATGGAAAATTGCAGGAATTAGGAGCTGAAATTCGTCAGGACCCGCTGAGCGGCAAGGGATTTCCGCTGAGCGGCATGTGGCGCTGAGCGGTATATCCCAGGCGCTGAGAGGCCTGAACGAAGACAGACTCCCCACTTTGAAACTTGGTACTTTCTAAACATAAAACTTTGCTTAAAACATAATTCTTATACTGCTTGCAATTATCCATGGATCTACTGATTTTACTAAAGTATGTTAAATGTTATGAACTAAGGATTTATGTCCAAGGCTTTCTAAAGTATGATAAATGTTATAAGCTAAGGATTTATGTTTAAGGCATATGAACTGTGACTGGAATGAACTGTATTGATGAACTTTATTGATGAATGTGCTATGTGATTATGTGTCATGGAAATGGTTTTACAAAAGGAAAGGAAAGGAAAGGAAAAAGGAAACGAAAGGAAAGGAAAGGAAAGGAAAAAGAATACGGCATGACGTCACTAAGTCCCAAAAAGGAAAAAGGAAAGGAAGGAAAAAAGGAATCTTTTCCTAGCTGTGCCACTAGCCGGCAGGAAAGGCAAGCTGAACCCTAGACATGCCTTGTCCCTAGCATAAGGACGGGGTAGGGTCCCCTCGCCATCCCTAGCATAAGGATGGACTCTCCTATCATGAGCTACTGATGGTTAAGCGCTGCCCAGTCCTCACGATACTGAGATAACAAGGAAGCCTGTCGCGGTAGGCCACCGTTACGGGGGGGTTGAGCTTGAAGTATGTGCTCTAAGTGATATAACTGTACATAAGTGGAGGTGCGAAGAAGCTTATAATTAAAATGGGCACGGTTATAAGTGGACGTGCACTGAAGCTTATTATGTGATTATGTGATTATGTGAAATATGTGATTATGTGTGACTTAGGAAGTAAGATAGAGAACAAATGACTTAGTAATGAAGAATAGGTTCCCCAGTCACATAGTAAATTAGATAAAGCTGCCCAGGCTTAGTATGGATTTTAATAAAAGGTAGGGACATAGTATAACTGTGACACTTAGAGACCCCCTGAGCGGCGGAATCATAATTGAGTGTAATACAAGTAGCGAGACTAGAGGTACCCCACTGAGAACCCAGTGTTCTCATCCCCCACTCCTTTACGGTTCTAGGTGAACACGATGAGGATAGAGAAGACATCATCGCGGGGCAGGCAACACGAGGGACGAGGAGAGGTGCTACAGAAGAGAGAACCCTCCCAAGGGAGGACAGCTGAAGATCAGACGATTAGCTAGTAGATGATATAGGTGTATTTGTGCTTCTATGTGATATTTGTACTTAATACTATAATACTATTTATATATTGCTGATGAATGTATAATGGACCGTCGTTTGTTATCTTAGCCTTTATTAATCAAATCCCTAGTTATAACTAAAGCATGCTATGTTTCCACTCGCAATGTATGCTCTAACGCGACAAGGCTCCTAATTTACTCTATGTGACGTATAAAGAAAGTTTAAATTTCGTCCATATTTTGGGTAGCAATATTTTTAAAAGTATAAATGGGACTAAGTATTATCCCCACCAAAGCAGATAACAACCTGGCAAGCAAGTTTACGACTTAAGCATAAGCTAGCGAGCTAGGGTGTTACATCTACTTTTTCATGTTAAGAAAGAGAGTAGCTTAATTTGGTTACCTCAAAATTGTCCCCTAAGCCGAAGTGCTATTTTTGACATTTCTGAGCGACAAAGGAACTTGCTGACTGATACACCCTAGCTAACTGTTTACCCGTACGTAGTAAACAATGGTCACTAGGTTGTTTTCTACCTGGTCAGAATACCTTAGTCCATAGTTATCTTTCGCAAATAGTTGCTTAAGAAAATAGGGACCAATTTTAAACTTTTCATTTGCATTGAATAATTACTAAAATAGAGCCATGCGTTGGAAAGAACAGATATAACAAAGCGTATAACAGTATAGTAGTAAAGCATCCAATATACATTAATGTGGTCCATCATATTCGTCACATAGTTGTATATACAATAAGTAAGATACACATAACATGTACATAAACTAAAATACCATATACAGAATCCAAAATACGTAACATCAAAATACAAGGGCTACTGGAATGCTACTCAGTATGCCCCAGGCAAAATCCTGACATCCTGCTCTCTAAGTTCATCACCTATCATGGCCGCTCATGGTTCTGCTGGCAGCTCATTAGCATCCTCAAAATATGAAGCATCTGCAGTACCTGAAGGCATAAGGCAGGGGAAATGAGAATGGTAGGTTCTCAGTGGATATAACTTTAGTTCTTGAGTCTCGTCTCATGTTAGGTCGGACTTCAGGCCGCTCAGAGATTTCTAAGTGAACATGCATACTAAACATCCTACTAATTATTATCTGGCCTAAGTTCTGAATGGCTTTATCTACATTACTAGGTGATAGGGGAACTACTCTTGCTTACTACGTTCTCGTGCTGATTAACCTTTTGTGTACATACATAGCCGTCTCGAGCATCCTCTGGACGGTAATTACAAAACAGCAGAATCATCCATTACCTCTACTCACACATAACAGAATGCAGAATCACACAGTACCTATGCTCGTGCATAACAGAATCATCAGAGTGGACAGAACAGAATCATCAGAATGAATATCCAGAATCATCAGCGTGAATATAACAGAATCATCAGAATGAACATGCTTGATATACATGCCTAACAGAATGAGCATATGCATAACAGAATATAACAGCATAAATCTGCATAACAGAATAACCTGCTTTAGAATATCTGTTATTCCCACCATAGTAATGTCCTCTGTTGACATTAGTATGACGGAATAACCTCGCACCCTCAGTGTAGGTCGACACTGTCCGGACCGTCTTGCGGTGGGCTTCCACCTGCCGTGTGCCCCCTCGGGACCCTTCGACAGTGGGCGGATATTGTACCCCCACCTTAGCTTGCCCCCTTTCGACAATGCAAAGGCGTGGTAACCGCACACCTCCAGGTATGCCATATCGACACTACCTGTGGCGGGCTTCCACATTCAGGATGCCTCTTTGACCTCCTGAAGTGGGATCATGGTTTGGCTCTTGTGATCACGGCCTCAGAATTATCAGCATGTGGCATTTAGCCTGTTCAGTATTGGACATTTAGCCCTTTTCAGCATTGGGCATTAGCCCTTTTCAGCATTGGGCATTGGCCCTTTTTCAGCATTTTCAGCATTTCTGTACCTGCAGCATGGCATACTTGTTTCCTATGGTTCATTTCAGAATCTTTACTTATCTCAGATTTATTTCTAATCCTTTGACTTGCCGTAACATGAATGCATGAAATGCTACAGATTATATCACAGACTACATATCATTCACAGATTCATCTACGGCATATACTGCACATATTCACATACGGCATATACTGCATACATTTCGATTATCACTCATAGTTCCAACATTAAATAACAGATTATGCGCCTCAAGAGGAGTTCCATAAACATTGTGGTCTCAAGCTGCTCAGCGGAAACCATTGTCTGCTAGTGATTTGAGCTCTACCGCTCAGCACTGAAAACATTCTCGCTCAGCGGCAGGAGCCTTATCACTCAGCGGTAAGAATCCTTTCGCTCAGCGGTCTGACAACTTTTAAAATATCTCCACCGACCCTTATCCTTTAAAAAATATCTTTTCAGACTTTCCACGTGGCCTGCAGACCGGTCAGCGGTAACCGCCTTCCGCTCAGCGCTCTGAGTTCACGTGCAGTCCGCTCAGCGGCGCCAGAGCATCGCTCAGCGGCTACTGGGCGAAACTAAAAACCGAATACACCATTTCTTCCATTTTTCTCTCCTTGCTTCCATGGAACCCTACTTGAGTTTTACACGTATTTCACACATAATAATCCTATCTAATTCAGGTCACAAGACCCTTCAGAATCATCTTCCTACATCCTAACATCATTTCTAGCATATATGTTCATAAAATCACATGATCATCAAACATGCATAAAATCACATAAACATCATTCACCATCAAAGAGGTGAGGAACTAGAGTTACCCACTTCCTAAAGAGCTTGTTGGATGATGAAAAAGATGAACTTGAAGCTTGATTGCTTGCTTAAAGTCTCCTTGGTCAAGAAAGGATAAAAACCCTAGGTTATGGAGATTTAGGGTTATGGAACTTGTTGTCTTTGCTTCCACTTGAAGAGAAACTCCTAGCCTTGACACTAGCTTGTCTTCTTGATGAATTTAAGAGTGATTTATGATGATGAAAGGCAAAGGATGATGGTTGAACTTTGGTGGATTTGGAGCTTAGGTCTTGGAACTTAGGAAGAAGAAAATGAAAACTTTGGTGCATGTGTGTGTGTGTGTGTCTTCGGGGGAAAAGGGCTGGCCGTGGGGTTTTGGGCCTTTGGCCACACTTATTTTTCTTTGTTTTCTCAGTGTGTTTTCGTTCGTGTTCGCTCATTAACTATTTATGTCCGGAAGTCCTAAAAATATTTCGGACATACCATTGTGACCAATTAATTTTCCTTGTTAATATTTAATTATTTATTGAGATACTCTCAAATTTTATTTTATGTTAATGTATTTTACAGACTCCTTTGAGTCGTGATTAAATTCTAAGAATAACCTAATATCGATCCAAACGTCACCGGACGTCACGAGATCGCCAAATTATTCTTTTTAACTAATATTACAGGAATAAAATTAATATTTGAATTTTATTTCATTTTTATTTCATCTTTTCCTTATTAATATAGTTGGAGTTATTTATTATGCGGAGTCTTGGTGAAGGGAAAAAGTCGAGTTGTTACATTCCACCCCCTTCGAAAAATTTCGTCCTCGAAATTGAAAGATAAGGATAAGTCCATACCTCTCAAAATAACTCCAGATAGGCTTTCTGCATATTGGCTTCTAACTCCCATGTCTGCTCTTCTAATTTCCCGTTTGCCCATACGACTCATACCATAGGGATCTCCTTACTCCTCGTCTAGCGAATCTTATGATCAATGATTCTTTGCGGCGTAAGCGGTAGAGATAAATCTTGTCTCAACTGTATCTGTTCTGGTTGAAGCACATGGTCGGGGAATACATAGTACTTACGTAACTGAGAAACATGAAAGGCATTATGAATATTGGCTAGGTTCGGCGGAAGAGAGCTGTTCGGTACGCTACCCGATCCAATTCGCTCCAGGATCTGGAAAGGTCCAATCAATTGGGGTTCCGCTGATCTTCAAAGACCTTCCAATACCTGTCACTGGGATAACCTCTAGGAAGACATGATCTCCCTCTTGGAACATTGGGCGGTCTCTTCCGATTATCTACATAGCTCTTCTGTCGGCTTACGCCGTAACCACTCTCTTGTGCAACAGCTCCATCAATTCTTCTGTCTCTCTGGCTAGGGCTCTTACCGATCATCATCCTAATCCCCAGTATTCCTGACTGTATCTTGCTCTCTTTCTTGGACATTACTCATCTTCACTTTAAAGCTTATCAAGTTCTCTTATATCCCATTATCTTATATCAAGTTCTTCTATGTCTCCCATGTCTTAATCTTTAGGTGGAATCTGAGTTACATTCGTGGTTCTCACGCTTCAGCCTCCTCATCCTCCTTCAATCTCCTTAAGTTTGTGTTCGCACTTACATCTTTATTCATGTTCTCCCTAGTTTTCCCATGTACGTCTCTTCCTAACGGTTGGTTCACTTTCTTTCCATAATTCACCTCATCTTTATACCCTCTGCTATACTCTTCTCTTAATTCTCTTGTTTTCCACACTTGCTCACTATCCTTTTTCTCCATGGGTCCTCAGAACTTAGTCTCTTAAACCTTTTACTTCCTCAACAGAACATACTCTAACACTCGTACACTCGTCCTAATCACTTAAGTCTTTCGTCTCTTCCCACACCGTCGAAAATTATTTTCCGTAGGGCTGGAAAAGGTCTCCCTCTCCTTTAATCCTGCAAGGCACTTGCCTGCTCGGTCCTCCCTCTTCTATTTCCCTTACTACTGGTTTCTGTCAGATTTCTTACTGACATTTCTAAAATCTAGTACTTGTCCGCCTTCATCGCCTAGTTGCGCACGTCTATGTGAATGACGAACGCCTGCACATCAAGCTTCTACTCTCTAAATGGGTCCGTACCCTGTTTCATCATGCACTTCTCGGTATTTCCGCCTCTCCATTCCTTGGCGGGATCCAACTAGTGGGTATTCGAGCAACGACTTAGCCTCTCAAAAGTCGTTGTATACTCCGCCACTGTCATCCATCTTAGTGCCAGTTCCCGGAACCTCATTTTCTTTCTACTCTCGTAGTCTTTAGGGACAATATCTGTCTACCACTACCTTCATGAACCGGCTTCCGATGATTTGGGCCTCCTTTTGTCCTAACCGGGGTCTGGTGGTGTCCCTCCACGCTTCCGCTACGTCCTTCCACCTTCTGACTGCGACCTCGATTTGTTGAGTGTCAATGTCGATGGTGTTTTGAGCTACCTGTTCTATCTCCTATACCCAGTTATGGTTGCCTCCGGGTCTACACATCTATCGAATGTACAGGGTCTGACGTTCGTAAAACCCACATACATTTGTGCGTCATCTTCCTGCAATGTTGGGGCTGGCTAGAGTTAGCGTGACTGGGGGTTTTATTTAGCTCAGTTCCTGGTCATGGGGAATCCTGATGCGTGAGGGTTGAATCCTTAACTATCCCTTTGGACTTCCATGTAACATCCCGATTTTCATAAAGAAATAATTATACGCATAATTATTAAAGTAATTTTCTAATCACGATTAGAGAATTAAAAAGGAGAGATTATTAATTAGAATATTCCTAGGAGATAAGATGTGTCGCACTATGAAGTCCGGCCGATAGCCGAACGGCCGCTGTACGCCGATAGAATTGCCTGACGTACAAAAGGTGTAGGTGAAAAAATATTCTCTCGGAGGAAAATTCACAGACATCTTTAAATATTAATGCCCAGAGGTAGAGAAGAATTAGAGGTTCGCGACGGTATCGACGGAATATTTTTCGGACGACCGTGCGCGACGTACCGACACTGCGAGCAATAAAACACGAGCGAACCGAGACGGGAGAAAATGAAATTTTAGCACCTAGAGCTGAAGAGGCTGAACAGCTAGAGCTGGGAAATTGTGCACAAATAATCCCCTAAATTATGCTTCTACACTTACATCCACCATGACTTTTCTTACACTTCAAATGCCAAATCACATCATGGCCATGCTTTCCACTATTCACACATTTATTACACCCAAAGAAACAAGCAACCTCCCTCACCTCTAGCTCTCCAAACCCGAGCCTTTCTCTAAGATCAAGAGAAAAAGATCATTTCTCATCTTTTCCTAGAAACACTCCCAAAACCTTCAAGAAGTTCAAGCACATTCTCTTCTCCCTCACCTCTCATCAAAGACCGAAACCCCAGCCCCAAAGTCTCCTCATCTCAGCCTTTCCTTTTTCCTTTCCTCCACTACAAGGGGAAGCAGCATCGTCCTCTTCATTGTGCACGGTTTCCACCGTGGTGAAAGGAGGCTCAAGCTTTGGGAAGCATCAAGGCTTGCAAGGCTTCATTTCAAGCTCTCAGCCACCACCACCAAACTTTCTACAGGTGGGTAGTATCTTCACCCCTGTCCATGGGATGTTTAATTGCGTATATATATATGTGTGTGTGTGTTTAAAGTAGGAAAAGTTTAGAAATGTATAAGGATAAATGTTGTTGATGTATGCTAGAAAATATTATGTTGGTTTTGCATGATTTTGGATGTCCATTGTGTGCAAAGAACTGGGAAAGGTATGGGACGAATGTGAGAAAAAAGTAAGGGAACAAGAGAAAATAACCAGGAGCTGGACGCCGAGGTTTCCGCGGAGGGGTACTGAGGGGAGTCTAGAGTTGATGAGTGGGACAGTAGTGGTACTGACGGGTTCGTATGGGATCCCGGAAGTGCGTGAGAAGAGTACCCGGAGGGTGAGCGAGAGCTAAGGATGGTGCAGGTTGGGGTTCCGCGTAGTATCCCTATAGGTTGTGCCTGTGGTGTCGCGGAGGATGCCCTAGAGTGGTGGAGTTGAACCCTTAGATTCGTTAAGTGCTTCCCTAGAGTGTCCGAGTGGTTAGCTAGGGTGCTAAGTGCCTATCTGGAGAGCTCTGAGCGAGTCCACGGAGGACTCCTGAAGTGTGGAGTAGGTTACGCCGGATTGTTGAAGAATTTTCGAAGTGTTTGAGTGAACTCCAGGAGTAGTACCAAGAGGGTTCCGCGGAGGAACCCTGGCATGTCTGAGTGGTCCCCTAGGTCCCAAGTGGCACCAGAAATGGTGTGGATTTGTTCCGCGGAGGAACCATGGAGAGTACAAGAAGTTACGTGAGGAGTGTCAAGTAGGCATTAGGAAGGGTCCAGTTGGGATTCCGCGTAGGTTCCCTGGAGGGATGAGTGACTCCCTGGAGACTAGACCGAGTAAGTACCAGTAGTGGTCGTAGGGTTCCGCGGAGGAATCCTACAGCGACCGAGTAGCTTCCAGAAGTTCAGGGCTAGCGCCAGCAAGAGTTCCACAGCGGGTTCCGCAGAGGTTTCTGAACGCTGAGAGTGGTTCCGAGTTCATGATATTTCACCAAGTACCTAGCATGAAGAAGTCTATACGTTTTATTATGTGTCACCGAAAGGTGCTGTGAATGGGTATATGAATATTGAAGTCATGCATGCATCATGAGGATAGATCACTAGAAGCTATGTTATGACTAATGTTAAGGAATGAAGAGCATAATGAATGTAAGAACCAGAAAAGGAAAGTAAGATAAAGTGCATACGATGATGAAGTAAGATGAATGAAAGGACGCTAACCCGGGTAAGCCGGCACGCGGAAGAGAAAGAAAGTAATGGTACTATTTACTTAACTTGTAAAGTTCATGCATAGTGCACAAGGGTCGGCTCACAAGGAACGCAGGCATTGTGTACGTCACCATGCTCATAAGGAACGTATGGGGCTCGATCACGTCACCAGGCTCACAAGAAACGCATGGGACACGATCAACTTGCATACATACCTACTTGATTACAGCGTCGCGGTGCCCGACCATGTCACCATGCTCACAAGGAACGCATGGGGCAAGGTCACCCGGCATGCGCATATGAGTAGCAAAGTCAAAACGGTCAAGGATAGAAAGCACGAGAACTTAGTAAGAAAGATTAGTTCCCTGTCACCTAGTAACTAGATAAAGCCGCCCAGGAACTTAGGCAAGAAAATAACTGGTAAGATGTCTAGACGCATGCACACTTAGAGATCTCCTGGACGGCCGGAGCAAAAGTGAGTAAACAAGAGCCCGAGTCATAGTAACCACTGAGAATCACTGTTCTCACCCCCACTCACTTCTGGTTTCAGGCGAGATAGATGACGTCCCCGCCAGGGAAGAGGCGGATCCTGCGCAGCAGGTTTAGGACAGTGGATCCTGAGACAGGGGAGGATGCAGAGCTATAGACAGTGCTGGTCGTGAACCATCCCCCACCTCTCCGCGTTACACCACCGGTCATTCCAGAGCCCGAGACTTCCGCGGATGGCGAGCCCGTTCCCTACGAGAAGGACGTAGAGGTCGACCCCGTCTCCGTCGGACTCCAACAGCCAGACGTGCCAGTGTCCTCACCACCCGAGGAGGACGCTCTCATCGAGTTCTTAGAGGAGGAGGACGAGCCCGAGGAGGAAGACCCGGAGGAGGAGTCCGAATAGGAGGACCCGGAGGAGGATCCCGAGGAAGTGGACCCGGAGGAGGACCCCAGCGAGGAAGAGCTTGAGCGCGGACCGCCCTGATTCTGACCCTGTCTTCAGATGGCACTTTTTGGCCAGTAGCACTAGTTTACTGTATATTTTGATATGTTATTTTGTTGTTCGGGCTTGGGATATGTACAGCCCCTTTTTTGTAGTGATACAATATTATTAATATGTAAATGTATGACATTGACTGTTGGACCCACTTGGTGTTATTTACTTTGTTGTTATGTATGTATGTGTATGACAGACGACGTACGTATTTACCTGTTGTACGACTATACTGGACTCAAAATAGTCCAAACGCATGGCTCTAGATTAACGATTATACTATGTTTAAAGAAAAAAAAATGGGTCCCTATTTTCAGTTAACTTAATTATTTTCCAAAGTAGATTAGGGACTACCAGTATTTCCACACAGCAGATAACAACCTAGCAGACGCAGATTATGACTTAAGCATAAGCTGCTAACCTAGGGTGTTACATTCCACAATTACTAATAGGAATTACAAGGGTCTTATTAGCTGGGTGACATTGGTGCTGGCCTCCGCCTTACGGTCATTTCAACCTAATTCCCAACTCTTGGGCACGAATACACCTATACGGGGTGGTAACAAATTTGGAATCTAGCACTTCTTGGGGTACGTCTGACGGAAACCTGCCAAAGAGTTTCCACAGAGGTTTTTAACAACTAAAGCTCCCCTCTAAAGAGCGAATTGTGAGAAAGGGGGTACTGAGCTAAGAAAGATTAAGGAAATGGGAGGAATGGGAAAGTTGCCGTCGTAGGCATTCGAAGGCTTTCTAAAAATTGACTTCCTTACGTGTTCAAGTGTTCACACTCCCTTCTAAGGAGCGACTTGTGAGAAAGGGTATGGAGTTGGGAAAAATTTGGGAAACAGGAGGAATAGGACAATTGCTGTGGTAAGTATTTGAAGGTCTACTAAGAATGACTCCCTTACGGATTTAAGTGTTTATGCTTCCTTGTGCGCTTGTCTTCCTACCTCCCGGATTTGTCCTTACCGTCTACCATGATTAGTTATCTAGGGTTGGCTCACGGCACAACTTCCAATTGGTTAATACTGTATCGCCGAATCATGAGGCTAGGATTTTCACTGTCTTTGACTTAGATGGTCGTCGTTCTCTTTTATGACCTACGCCCTGTTAGAACTCTCGTGGTTCCTCTTGAGAAGAGTCCTCATTCTCAATTGCATCAATAGAGTGATGACCGGGAACCTAGACCGTCCCTGCTTCAGATGAGGCTTAGTCCTGTCTTGCCATCCCCAAGTCGTGCCTTGAAATTTTTCCGGGACATAAGTCTGACCCTTCAAGTTCAGGCAGGAGACGTCCTTGTCCTCAGTGCCTTCCTCTTCTCGGTTTCTACGCTTTTCTTCTCAGCTACTACTTCTTCGTAGACGATTCCAAAACCTGTGGCGTTTGCCTTTGGGTGGTCGGGGTTACGTTCCTTCGGGAAGTTACTGTCACCTTCCAGGACTGGGCCTACCCCCTGACTGTACCTGCAGAAACCTTCGAAGTAGGAACGTCGTCGTGTATCAGTTCTCAGGGTAGCATAGCTGAGTAGTTACACTCACACCAATCTGGGTTGGCTAAACTCGAAAAGGGTTAATGTATCTAGGTTCAGACTATACAACTCCAAAGAATGTACACCGTGATCATGCTCGAAAGCATAGTGCAGCTCAGTCCTCAGGCTCACTTGGACCAAACTGCTCTGATACCAAATGAAACACCCAGCTAATTGTTTACCCGTACGTAGTAAACAATGCTCACTAGGTTGTTTTCTACCTGGTCAGAATACCTTGGTCCATAGTTATCTTTTGCAAATAGTTGCTTAAAAAAATAGGGACCAATTTTAAACTTTTCATTTACATTGAATAATTACTAAAATAGAGCCATGCGTTGGAAAGAACAGATATAACAAAGCGTATAACAGTATAGTAGTAAAGTATCCAATATACATTAATGTGGTCCATCATATTCGTCACATAGTTGTATATACAATAAGTAAGATACACATAACATGTACATAAACTAAAATACCATATACAGAATCCAAAATACGTAACATCAAAATACAAGGGCTACTGGAATACTACTCAGTATGCCCTAGGCAAAATCCTGACATCCTGCTCTCTAAGTTCATCGCCTATCATGGCCGCTCATGGTTCTGCTGGCAGCTCATCACCATCCTCAAAATATGAAGCATCTGCAGTACCTGAAGTCATAAGGCAGGGGAAATGAGAACTGTAGGTTCTCAGTGGATATAACTTTAGTTCCTGAGTCTCGTCTCATGTTAGGTCGGACTTCAGGCCGCTCAGAGATTTCTAAGTGATGCATACTAAACATCCTACTAATTATTATCTGGCCTAAGTTCTGAACGGCTTTATCTATATTACTAGGTGATAGGGGAACTACTCTTGCTTACTACGTTCTCGTGATGATTAACCTTTTGTGTACATACATAGCCGTCTCGAGCATCCTCTTGACGGTAATTACATAACAGCAGAATCATCCATTACCTCTACTCACACCTAACAGAATGCAGAATCACACAGTACTTATACTCATGCATAACAGAATCATCAGAGTGGACAGAACAGAATCATCAGAATGAATATCCAGAATCATCAGAGTGAATATAACAGAATCATCAGAATGAACATGATTGATATACATGCCTAACAGAATGAGCATATGCATAACAGAATATAACAGCATAAACCTGCATAACAGAATAACCTGTTTTGGAATATCTGTTATTCCCACCATAGTAATGTCCTCTGTTGACATTAGTATAAAGGAATAACCTCGCACCTTTAGTGTAGGCCGACACTGTCCGGACCTTCCTGCGGTGGGATTCCACCTGCTGTGTGCCCCCTCGGGACCCTTCAACAGTGGGCGGATATTGTACCCCCCCACCTTAGCTTGCCCCCTTTCGACAATGCAAAGGCGTGGTAACCGCACACCTCCATGTATGCCATATCGACACCACCTGTGGCGGGCTTCCACATTCAGGATGCCTCTTTGACTTCCTGAAGTGGGATCATGGTTTGGCTCTTGTGATCATGGCCTCAAAATTATCAGCATGTGGCATTTAGCCTGTTCAGCATTGGGCATTAGCCCTTTTCAGCATTGGGCATTGGCCCTTTTCAGCATTTCTGTACCTGCAGCATGGCATACTTGTTTCCTATGGTTCATTTCAGAATCTTTACTTATCTCAGATTTATTTCTAATCCTTTGACTTGGCGTAACATGAATGCATGAAATGCTACAGATTATATCACAGACTACATATCATTCACAGATTCATCTACGGCATATACTGCACATATTCACATACAGCATATACTGCATACATTTCGGTTATCACTCATAGTTCCAGCATTAAATAACAGATTATGTTCCTTTAGAGGAGTTCCATAAACATTCTGGTCTCAAGCCGCTCAGCGGAAACCATTGTCCACTCAGCGGATTGAGCTCTAGCGCTCAGCGCTGAAAACATTCTCGCTCAGCGGCAGGAGCCTTATCGCTCAGCGGTAAGAATCCCTTCGCTCAGCGGTCTGACGACTTTTAAAATATCTCCACCGACCCTTATCCTTTAAAAAATATCTTTTCAGACTTTCCACGTGGCCTGCAGACCGGTCAGCGGTAACCGCCTTCCGCTCAGCGCTCTGAGTTCACGTGCAGTCCGCTCAGCGGCGCCAGAGCATCGCTCAGCGGCTACTGGGCGAAACTGAAAACCGAATACACCATTTCTTCCATTTTTCTCTCCTTGCTTCCATGGAACCCTACTTGAGTTTTACACGTATTTCACACATAATAATCCTATCTAATTCAGGTCACAAGACCCTTCAGAATCATCTTCCTACATCCTAACATCATTTCTAGCATATATGTTCATAAAATCACATGATCATCAAACATGCATAAAATCACATAAACATCATTCACCATCAAAGAGGTGAGGAACTAGAGTTACCCACTTCCTAAAGAGCTTGTTGGATGATGAAAAAGATGAACTTGAAGCTTGATTGCTTGCTTAAAGTCTCCTTGGTCAAGAAAGGATAAAAACCCTAGGTTATGGAGATTTAGGGTTATGGAACTTGTTGTCTTTGCTTCCACTTGAAGAGAAACTCCTAGCCTTGACACTAGCTTGTCTTCTTGATGAATTTAAGAGTGATTTATGATGATGAAAGGCAAAGGATGATGGTTGAACTTTGGTGGATTTGGAGCTTAGGTCTTGGAACTTAGGAAGAAGAAAATGAAAACTTTGGTGCATGTGTGTGTGTGTGTCTTCGGGGGAAAAGGGCTGGCCGTGGGGTTTTGGGCCTTTGGCCACACATATTTTTTCTTTGTTTTCTCAGTGTGTTTTCGATCGTGTTTGCTCATTAACTATTTATGTCCGGAAGTCCTAAAAATATTTCGGGCATACCATTGTGACCTATTAATTTTCCTTGTTAATATTTAATTCTTTATTGAGATACTCTCAAATTTTATTTTATGTTAATGTATTTTACAGACTCCTTTGAGTCGTGATTAAATTCTAAGAATAACCTAATATCGATCCAAACGTCACCGGACGTCACGAGATCGCCAAATTATTCTTTTTAACTAATATTACAGGAATAAATTAATATTTAAATTTTATTTCATTTTTATTTCATCTTTTCCTTATTAATATAGTCGGAATTATTTATTATGCGGAGTCTTGGTGAAGGGAAAAAGTCGAGTTGTTACACTGACCAATAAATAAATGTATTTTCGAGGGAGTGACTAATACGAACTCCTGAATTACCGGATTCTAATGATAAAGAATAAATACAATTGCTTTGAAAATCGAAACTGAAGTTTCCACCAATGTAGCTGAAATCCCTCACCTTTCAAACCCCAGACGTGGAAGGACATGCTAGTTTATTGTAGCCATTGCACATTAGAACTTTGAAACCAAGACATGCAAACACTGATTGCAAGGCAATTCCGCTGGTCTATCTACCTCACCAAAGAGGATGTGTGGGGGGGGGGGAGTGTTGAGCTTGTATAGCACGAGGAAAGCAAGAATAAGTGTAAACTAAATGATACAGCTAACACAAACTAAAGTAGAATCCAGAACCTGCAGTCTGGATCAATAAATATCAAACAAAAAATGAACCATTTTCATTTGAGTTATAAACCTCCAATGGCTATCAAAGTGTGCACCTAAGCAATTTATTAACAGAACAATCATGAATGCAAAAATAAAAAAAATCACTGGTCCATATTGAGGAAGTTCTGTAAGGTTAGTGCGGTAAAAAAACCCCACCTCCTCAATCAGGAATCCTTCTTCCCTATTCCATGAGACATTTTGTAGATCCCTTGTCCCTAAACAAAAGGCAAAGTACAAACATGTTGGTAAGATTTTGCCAGAAACAAATGGAAAGCTAAAGAAAACACTAACAACTTCAATCCGACCAAGTCAGAAGAGCGAACTTACAATCAGAAAAATTGAAGATGTTGCCAGAAAAAGTGGTATTCCGACAGACATAACCTTATCGAACGGCCCTTTCAAGTGTGTGTACCCACGTATACTCTGGAAATATTTTTGCTTCTCAAAAAGCTTCTCTCGTGGTCTGAACGGTGATTCCGACATCCTGCACAATGTGGTCAATAATCATCTCATAAATGTTTAGGGAAGAAGAAACACAATATAGAGACTCCTCACAAAACAGAGAAAAACCTTTCTTTCTCCATCCATCTCACAAACACAATAAAATTGAGAGAAACCCCCCTTGGAATAATGCCTAGTCAGGGCATGAAACAAATGGGCGGGGGGGAGAAAATAAAGATGAGAACAAACAAAACTACAAAATATAAATGAAGAACCATACTTTCATGCTACGGAATTCACAATCGACCCAACCATGGTTTCTACAAACAACATTCGTTACCTTTACTTGATGAAACACTAATCCAGAATAAACAATTTTCACAACAGAACATGAAAAGTGTTACCACCTTCAAGCGCGAGCTACTAGCTTCGAATAGAACAAACGTATGGCCTACCCCTAAACCTAATCTCATTTTGCAAACCGAATGATTCTCCATATTTCATAATTCAACAAATTAAACATGAACTTACGGGAGAAAAATAACGAAATTAATTTTATTTTTATTTTTATTATTTTAATGATTGAAAAAGAAACGATATGCTTACTCTGAATGGAGGTGTGTGGTGTCGTTATTCGATTGGGATTGGGATTTGATGCAGAGGACAGAAACAGAACTTGCTAGTTATTCCAGGATCCTACCATTCTTCAACAACTTTATAGGGTAGGCGAAACAATTTTCTGAGTGTTTTCTTTTTTCTTTTTAAAATTGCACTCACCGTACTAGGTTTGTCAAAATTGTATTTTACTTTGAATTAGTCTAACGGATTTTGTGCAAACAATTTTTCTTTGGGGAGATTAAAAATGGGTAATATTTTTACAAAAAGAATTAAAAGTTTGGGGGAAGGGGCACCACCCCCTAACCCAACATGAGAATCAGTTCCTGCTTATAATAGATACACTTTTGATAATCATAATCAAACTGGAACACCACAAAATAACTTATTGGAAATTACCACAAAATGAAAGAATAGAACAAGATATATAGAATAGAAATAAAATGAAATGTCTAGGGCCAACTTAAATAATAAGTAGGTCATAGGTTTGTCTATCTCAACAATACAAAAGGAGGGATCGCTAGTTCAATACATGAAGCTTCCATCTGGTATTATTTGGAAAAGGTAAATACATGACACTATAATTTATGTAAAATGATATGAGCTCCATGTTGTGGTTGAAGAGTAATCAAAACAGTCGGAGCATGCGTATAGGTCGGAGAAAGCTCAAATGAGAAACGTCGCAAAATTAATGACAAGGCCATCTTTGCTTCCATTAAGGAAAAGTTTTGGCCAATGAATACTCTAGGCCCCCATCCAAATGGGAAATATGAGAGTTGGCCCTTAGTTGCCATTGCTACTCCTTCAGAAAATCTCTCTGGTTTGAACTCGGTTGCATCATCACCCCACAATTCATGGTCATGGTGAATCAAAAGTATAGGTAAAGTAACTTGTACTCCTGCAGGCAGTGAAAGGTTTTGCATATGTACATCTTTGTGGATAGCTCGATTGAAAAAAAGCCCCGGTGGGAATAACCTTAGAACTTCATATAAAATCATTGTCACCTATGACAAAGAAAGTATTAATGGTATTAATCAGCACATAAGAACTTACAATAACCATCACCAAAGTATAACACTGCTCCACATATATATTTAATTTTTAGCAATATAATTTTAAATTATGATTAACATTTAAAATATATTATTTAAAATATTAAAAAGTGCTGGTACATAAAACATTTTAATATTATCTTCACTAGTGTTTTATTTAGACTATATTTTTGAAGAATTTTGACGATATCTTTTTCTTGGCAAAATAGACTTACTGGTCTATTATCTTTATTTGCTTTTTTCTTTCAATTTTGTCATTTATCTCTATTTTTTCTTTCAATTTGGTCATTTATGTTACAAATTGTCTTCAATTTATTCCCTAATTACATTTTTACTAAATAACTAACAGAAAATGCTAACGTGACACATTTCATATCACATTCACATGTATGCCACATTATCTATATTTGTGTCATGTCAATATTTTTCCTTAATTATGAAACAAAAACATGACTAGGGACAAGATTAACAGCAATTTATAACAGAAGATATCAAATTGAGAAACAAATAATTAAAAGATAAGAGACCATATTAACAAAAAAACAAATAAATAAATAAAAATGACCAAAAACTCATTTGATTTTCTTTCCCCATAAAACCATGCTAGAATGAAACTATAGGATGCTTACAATTTTAAGGCGACTTAGCCCATCATAATCTAGCTCCTGGTTGCCAAAAACTTGCAACACTTCTTCCCTTGCACGTGCTTGCCAGTCAGGGTACCTACTCAACAAAATCATTGTCCAAACCAACAAATCTGCAGTGGTCTCTTGGCCAGCCAAGTAGAAAGTGTGGCAATCCTCAATTACCTCTAGGCTAGTCATTCCATTAGACTTGTTTCCATGTTCTTCTTTTTCTTTGAGATTTGATTCCAAAAGTATTCCTAATAAGTCATTGTTCATGCCTTCAACACCTTCTTTCATTGCTTTCTCTCGTTTGTTGACAATGACTTCAAGTGAAGCTTGTATCTCTTTATTAATTTCCTTTAACCTTCTATTAACAGCCGTTGGAAGCAACCTACAAAAAAAAAATATATATATATATATATATAGTGATTGTTGTTATAATCAATTAGTTAAATTTTATGTAGTTCAATAGATTTTCTTTGTCACGTCAATTTCTGAAATTTTGAGAATGTATGTATAAAATTATAAAGATAAATTACACAAATTACTCGAAGTCGGCTAAAATCGCACTCTATCTCAAACTATATTTATATAAAATTGCATTCTACCTCTGTATATCATTATGACTAACCACTAGCGGTTTTATTTTCATTTCGTCTTCATGTGTTTTTTTTTGTTCGGATAATAAAAATAATAAAATCTTATTTTTTGTTTTTATTTTCTGTATTCACTATTTTTTTCACAAAATTTTAACAAAAATACACAATTTTATTGTTTTCACAATTTTCTTCACAAACTTTTAAAAATAAAAAACTCAAAAAGGTCAATTATGTTAGAGGTCTTACCACCATCCTGGAATGTTAAGGTTCCCTAATTTCATTACAAGTTCAGTCTGCATTTCGATAAGTTCAAATATCCTTTTTCCCTCTTCATAGCTGCTTCCAAATGATGTTCTAGTGATAACATCACGAGTCAAATTTTGAATGAAAGGCCAAACATCAATTTCACACTTTCCTTTAGAAGACAGCATCCCCTCCCATTTGCTAACCATGTCATCGCAGCATTGGAACATTGTTGATGATAGAAGCTGCAGGGTAATGAAGACAATACATAGAGCAAGGAGTAAAACGTTAGGAAAAATAAAGGTTCCAAATTGTTTGCTTAATGCCTTTAATAGAATGAAGTCTCAAATTGGGCATAGACAAAAAAAAAAGGTCGCAAATTTTTAAAAGAACCAAACCCAAACCTCATGAAAAATGGATTTTCAGTTTGGTATTTTCAAAACGAACCGGCTTGTATTTACCGAAACTGGTCCAAAACTGGTGGAGAGAAAACTCAATATATAATGCTGAATATCCATCACAAATTGTTAACTGTGTTGATCTGAAATGAACAGTGACTTGAGTATATATACAAGCTTAACAGAGCTAAGCCAGGAGTAACAGAACTAACAAAACTAAACTATGGTTCTATCCAACAATCAACTATCAACCTAACTTATGGTAATGCTAACTAATTGAGTTAATGCTAACTGAAAAATATAGCTAACAATGTGTGTCAAATTAATATGTTATAGGCTAACCGGTCCGATGAAAAGCATTTCTTAGTGATTAATTTGTCTGTACAAATGAATAATTATTTGACCCACATTTTAATTGTCAAGGACTATAGTTTTCATTTTTCAAAGAAGTTTTTGAGTAATACTTTTGTTAGGAATGAAATTTGGGAATTTATTTTAAAAATTAGAGTAAGCATACATTTTGGTCTTTGAAAGATTCAACGAGTATCCTCCATGTTTGTTGAAATAGCATCCACCCACAAATTATTGCAAAAGTAACATACATCCCAATTTCAGCCAAGCCGCCAGACCAAGCCACCAACTTTTTTATATGTATTAGTATTATTGATTAATTATATGTTAGTATATAATTGTTAGTATAATTATGTGTTATTATATTAGTATTATGATAGTATATTAGTATATATTATGTATATATTATGTTAGTACGTTAGTATAATGTTTAGGGTATATTATGTTAGTATATTATGTTTAGTATATTATATGTATTATGTTAGTATGTTATGTTATGTTATGTTAGTTATATTATTATAATGTATGTTATGTTAGTATTTTATGTTAGTAATATATGTTATGTTAGTATATAATTATAATGTATGTTATGTTAGTATATAATATAATATGTTATGTTAGTATATAATTATAATGTATGTTATGTCAGTAATATAGTATGTTATGTTAGTAATAATTGTTTGTATGTTATGTTAGTAATATATATTATGTTAGTAATATTGATTAATTATATGTTAGTATGTTAGTATATTAGTACAGTATTAGTATATGTTAATATAATTGTTAGTATTATTGTTATTATATGTTAAGTATTAGTATTATATGTTAAATTATTATAATAGTTTAATTTAAGTTAATGGTGTTGTCTTAAATTTTTTAATTTTGTATAGTTAGTACTAATGGTCGGCGATAAAGGAAAGAAGCAGATGCTCGACTACTTCCTAGTGCAACATGGCGGTCGGGGGAGGGGAGGCAAGACACCCTCATCTGGATCATCGATTAGGGAGGGTTTTATGCCCACCCCTAGGCTGGGGCAACAACCGATGGACATCGACGACCATCGACTGTTGCCTGGTGATGCTCCGCCGCTGATTTTCATGCCTTTGGCGACAGCAGATCAGGCGAGGTTCGGAAGCTATGTCTAACAGAATGTGCAAAGCATATTGGAGTGAAAATGAAAACTTGTATTGCAAGTTGGAGAGCAAGGCTCTTATATACACATAGATAGCTTGAGTTGCAAGTTACTTTGTAACTAATTTAACTACCCTTCTATTTACACAGCCAGCTACTAACTACAACTAACTCCTAACAAGGTCAGTTAGAGGTTTCTCCCTATTACCCCCCTCAAACGTGGCATGGTGCAGGCTAAAAATGCTAAGCATGCCTAGTTTGGGATGTAGGAAATCAAAAACCGCAGGAGGAACAGGCTTGGTTAACAAGTCCGCGAGTTGTAGCTTGGTGGCAATTGGCAGGAGCTTGAGCAAACCACTTTGAACTTTCTCTCGAACGATATGGCGATCAAGCTCGATGTGCTTGGTACGTTCATGGAAGGTAGGATTATGTGCAATTTGCATAGCTGACTGATTATCACAAAAGATAGCTGCAGGTTGGTCTGGGATGACACCAAAATCAGAGAGCAAGTATGAGATCCATTGAACCTCACAGGTGACAGCAGCAAGGGCACGATATTCGGCTTTACACGACGACCTGGAAACAATAGATTGCTTTTTAGATTTCCAGCTGAGCAGTGAATTGCCAAGGAAAACACAGAAGCCAGTAGTGTTGCGCCTAGTATCAGGGCATCCAGCCCAATCCGCATCACAAAACGCCTTCAGCTGCAGCTGAGATGAGCAAGGGAAAAACAAACCCAGGCCAGGGTCAGACTTGACAAATCTAAGAACTCTGTGGGCTGCAGCTTGGTGAGCATCAGTGGGATTTGACATAAATTGAGCAAGGTGGTTAACAGCAAAAGATAGATCAGGCCTTGTGGTGGTTAAGTAGATGAGCCGGCCAATTAAACGCCTATAGGCAGCAGGGTCATCAAGAGGAGAACCTTCAGTTTTGGACAATCGCTGAGATGCCACCATGGGTGTGTGGAGAGGTCTGCAGCCAAGCATGCCAGCATCTGATAAAATCTCCAGGGCATATTTCCTTTGACACACAGAGATCCCTTGTTTGGATCGAGCCACTTCAAGCCCAAGGAAGAATTTCAACTCTCCCAAATCTTTGATCTTAAACTTGCTGTCCAGGAATGCCTTAATGGCCTGAATATCCGCTAAGCAATCCCCAGCTAGTATTATATCATCAACATAGACAAGCAGGGCTGGGCTGTAAATGAGCAATCAGTGACTTTGAGGAATAAAGAGTGATCAGACTTGGATTGAGAGAAACCAAGGGTGAGGAGAGCACTAGAGAGCTTGGAGAACCATTGCCGACTTGCTTGTTTCAATCCATATAAGGATTTCAAAAGCAAGCAAGCCTGGTTTGGTTTAGAGCATTTGAACCCTTGAGGAAG
>QANU01078863.1:28293-42397 GCA_003254905.1 Nissolia schottii | reverse complement strand
AAGAGAAACAGAATGACTTATATCAAAGGGAACAATCTTCTGTTTGGAAAAATGGCATATATCACATGGATCTTTAGGTTTACAAGCAGGAATGAAATTGTATACATCATGTAACTGTTTCATTTTATCTAAGCCTATATGGCCTAACCTAAAGTGCCAAAGATCAAATTTATTGATTGAAAAAGCATTTACATGTGCTGAATGATCTGCAGATTTCACACAAGGCAGAGGCTCCTCTAACATATAAAGGCCATCTCTAGCTCTAGCAATGCCAATCTGCCTCAAGCTGTGGATGTCCTGGATTAGACATTTGTCAGAAAATACAGTGAGTTGGCATGCTAAGTCAGTACATAATTTTGTGATGGCTATGAGATTGAATTGAAAGTCAGGCAGGTACAACACATTTGTAAGGCATAGAGAATCTGACAGTGCAATTGTGCCAGCATACTTGGAATTAAGAGTTTGGCCATTAGGGAGATTAATGACAATAGGAGGAGATAACTCCTGATACGATTGGAAGTAAAGGAGAGAACAGCATATATGGGTGGAAGCTCCAGAATCCAGTAGCCAAGGAATACCTGTGGTAGATGAGAGACCGGATGTGGCAGATGCAGCCATGTTCACCTGAGCAGAGGTCTGAGCTAGAGGCGATTTCTGAATCAAAGCTAAGAGGCTTTGATATTGATCAGCCGTGAAATTGAAAGCAGCAGAAGAAGCATTGTCATCATCATTAGCAAAGACAGCATTGGCTGAAGTAGTGGATCTCTTGGACTTATATCCAGGGGATACCCGTGCTTTTTGTGACATTCATCAACCGTGTGGCCATGGTAACCAAAGAAAGAACATTTCTTGGCGCCTGCCTTCCCTTTCCCTTGATCAAATTGTTGTTTCTTGGCAGCATCAAGATTCACAGACTTGGGAGCAGCATAGTTCAGGCTAACTCTGGAATCATTGGCTTCATAAGCCAATTGGTGTTCGTGTTGGAGAACCAGTGCAAAGATGCGGTTGAGAGGTGGAAGAGTGTCCATCAGGAGCACTTGAGACCTAACAGGATTGAAAGGCTCATTGAGACCTTTGAGGAATTTTATCGCACGATCAGCATTGAGCCTCTTGTGCAGTTCAGGGAAAGCACCACAGGCACACTGAACAGTGCATTTGCAGATCGGCATAGGGCGGAAGACATCAATCTCATCCTATAAGACCTTCAAGTCTGTAAAAAATTTGGTGACCGTGGAATCACCCTGTCGCAAGGCCGCAACTTCTTCATGCAGATCAGCAATACGAAGGAGATCACCTTGAGAAAAACGTTCCTTGAGCTCCGTCCAGACATCATAGGCTTTGTCAAGCCAGAGAATACTCTGAGCGATAGAAGGATCCACAGCACGTATTAGCCAAGAAATCACCATGTGATTGCATCGTTCCCACTGTGCATACAACGGAGAAGATGTGCTAGGTACGGTTATGGAACCATCGACGAATTTGATCTTGTTTTTGGAGAGCAACGCCATGCGCATGGCGCGAGACCAACTGCGATAGTTCGAACCATGGAGAAGAGAGGTAACAAGAATCAGAGACGGATTCTCATTAGGATGAAGGTAGAATGGGGAAGCAGGATCGGACGCTG
Organism: Nissolia schottii; assembly: GCA_003254905.1. Taxonomy (NCBI): domain Eukaryota; kingdom Viridiplantae; phylum Streptophyta; class Magnoliopsida; order Fabales; family Fabaceae; genus Nissolia; species Nissolia schottii. Next base: position 40,773 of record QANU01078863.1, on the reverse strand, counting down.
GATCAGGCACAGGAACCGCAGGGACATCATTGGTAGCCGCCATGGAAGAGCGTTGGAAAGGATGCAGATGCAAGAACTGTGATGAGTTTGCAGATAGAAACGCAAGAACAAGAAAGAAAAGGCGAGAAAATGCAAGAAAGAGCAAGAAAATTGGTGCGGAAATTTTTCAACTGATACCATAACAGAATGTGCAAAGCATATTAGAGTGAAAATGAAAACTTGTATTGCAAGTTGGAGAGCAAGGCTCTTATATACATATAGATAGCTTGAGTTGCAAGTTACTTTGTAACTAATTTAACTACCCTTCTATTTACACAGCCAGCTACTAACTACAACTAACTCCTAACAAAGTCAGTTAGAGGTTTCTCCCTATTAATGTCGAGTAAGCTCCCCAAGCGTCCCCTGCTGAGAGCCAGTAGCGGGAGACTTTGATGGCTGTTGGCCCGCATACTGAGGGATCCTCGACCGATGATCGGGTCCCTTTGCGAGTCGATCCCAGCTTCAGTGGGTATGTAAATATTTTAATTTATTTGTTAATTAATCAATTTGTAAGTTTTTATATTATTATTTATTATTAGTTATTTAACAAGTTTTGATTTTATGTCTGTATAGGTTTGATCCTCACGTCGTTGGAAAGCGAGCTATGACAGAGAAGCTGAAAAATGCTACAGTCAGCCTGTCTTCAAGTGGCAGGATCTCTGACCTGAGGAGAAGGACCGCATGTACAACGTCTCCAAGGTAAGAAATTAATAATAAATTGTTATTTTAAATATTAAGTAATTAGATAAATTGTGTTATTTAATAATTTAGTTATTAAATTGTTATTATTTTTTAGGATCATTTTATTATCGATCCTAAGGAGGAGGAAGCCATGAGGAAGGCTTTCAACTACAAAGCTGGCCGACGTCTGCAATATTTCTATTAGGACATTAAATTGAGGACCCAGAACCCCGATTGGATGACTCTCGATTAGCTAGCGGAGTTGAAGCTATACTGGAATGGCCAAGAATATAAGGCCAAGTTGGTGGCATCGAAGTGTGCATGGACGCAAGGTCGCGGTAGCAACGTGCACATTGGTGGCTCTGCCAGCTTGCCCGACACGCGGCAGAGAATGGTTATAATTTTATAATAAAGTATAAGTTAATTTATTAGTTACTAATTAATTTAGTTAATCAGTTAATTAATTAGTTGGTGTTTAATTATTTTAATGTAATTTTCAAATAAATATGAAGGAAAAAAATTCTTGGAAGGCCGCCGACTGATGTGAAATTGTTCCGCGAGACCCACACGCTGGTAATATCTTTATCATCGGTAGCGACTGACGGTGGTTAAGGAATAAAACATTATTATCTGTACCATCGGCATTCACCGACAGTAAATCGGTTCAAATGTAATCAGGCGTGAACCGATTTCCGTCAGTTTATTCCGGCGATAATTACCGTCGAGTGTCATTGTCCGACGGTAAATTGATTACCATCGAGCACTTTACCATCGGCCCGATGTCCAACGGTAATGCCAACAGCAACATCAAAAGCTGGCGGTAACCGTGCAAATTTATGGCGGTAACGTCGACGGTAATGAGTTGTTTTCTTGTAGTGAGTACATTTCCCAATTCATCAATCAATTATTCTCTCTGTTATTAATCACAGAGAAATTTCCACCATTTTTCTTTCTCACCATTGCTGAGATTCATTCTCACGAAACAATTTTGTCACTTAATTTGATTAAATATCAATGCATTACAATTAATCTCCTGTGTTAGGTGAATAGTATCCCCTATTGTTTTGTAGTAGACTGTTGATTTATTGTTGTAATCTTTTAACCCGATCTCCTTTTTGAGGAGTTGGATATGATGGCGGCTTTTCCATTGTTAGTGAAAGATGAGATAGAAACTTGATTGGGCGATGGCGTGCAAAAAATTACTTATTCATATTTTTTTACAAATAATTTCATAATTTTTGGGGCTTGATTAAACTTTCGATGTTTGAACTGTACTATTAATAACTCGACTAACATAAACCCGCTCCGACCACAAACCCTCTTATAGAGTGATTTTTTTTTTCTAGTCCCACATTAATTAGAGATTTTATTTTGATAAACTACACATTACTTAGATATAGAACATAAATACTCTTTGTAAATGCGAGCTAACCCACCCATTGAACTAGTTTTGGGGTTGAGTTAGATAACTCAATTCTTTAACATGGTATTAAAGCATAGAGAAATGCTATTTGTACACCTCAAAAATAATCATCCAATAGCCAAACAAACATTACAAAGTAAAAAAATAAACATTGTCATCAAACATTTTTGCGTGTCCGTGTATGCGTGAGTTTAATGGTACTACAAAACAGTAAAACAAATATTGACACAAAACATTTATGTGTGCTCGTGCACGTATCTGTTTAATATTACTTATTTTATGCGTTTGACAATGTTTGTTTCTCTATTATGTAATGTCTATTTTTTTTATTGTGTAATGTTTATTCTTCATGTTTGAGATTTGCTTCTAAATCTAAAATTGGCGTTTCATATTTGAGATTAAGAGAGAGAGATGTGGAAGATTTTTGTAATTTTTTAGACTGGACTATGGAATTCTCCAAAACTATGGGCCGACCATTGCATCGTTTTTCTATAAATCTCCAGTAAAAATGATCAGAGTTTGGTAAGTTTTGTAGAATAACCACAATATTCGAAAATGTTCTCTTTATTAGAGTAAACACATGGAAAGAAAACACTATGAAAGGTAATAAATTAAGAAAGTAGGGTACCATATGTGTGGACAGTGAGATTGGCAAGTGAGAAGACTCGTGGTGCCACATCCTTGTCATTGGAGAGACTCGTAGGATGTTGTTGAGATTTGGAAGCAGCAATCATCATCGTACTATTGGCCCCAACCACAAGCTTGTATGGACTTCCTCGAAATCCCTGCGCCCTCAGCAACCTCTCCACCTTCTTTGGCCTCAGCCACAGCCAGTTCAGAAGCTTCCATCCCCACACTAGAACAACAATTAGTGTCACTGTTGCACTAGCTGTTGAGGAGAACATGTTCATCACCATTATGCTAATTATGGGAGCAATCTGTGCTAGGAAAGCAAATTTAGGGGCATATGATATAATATGGGGGAACTGCTCAAGGGGCAAATTTGGCATTTAGAAAAGAGAGCACTAGTTTTGGAAGGACTGTAACGTTGAAAAAAATGCAAAAGAATTTAGAAATGGATGGATTGGATCCTGTGAAAAAGGATTCCAAACCACATGCACTCCTCGATTAGTATGTAGTATTAAAAATGAAGCAACGGAGTGGCGCCTGTGAAGCGATCTGGAACCACGTGCGCCGAATCTTAATCCATTATATATTTTTTGTCATTATTTGAGAGATTGAGTGGATTAGGCGGTAGTCGTTAAGGTAAGAGCAGAATGTGTCTTCAAACTTGTGGAGCATTTATGGAACTATATACCGATCATCTTTTAAAATGACCCTTGCATTGGCATTAAATATCAAATCTGCGTTTTTTAAGGTAAGAGTTTGTTTTTTTGGCGACGGTGTCAACCAAACCCGTTTTATTCCAAAGCGTGCTGACATCGAGTGGAACAATATATCTATCTATCTATCTATCTATCTATCTATATATATATATATATATTTTTTTTTTAACTTTTCATGTTATTTTTACAAATATACTGGTCCATTTTTTAAATCTAGATAAATTAATTATATTTTTTCTTTGTTTACTCGTGTTTAATAAAAATAGTAGAAGAGAAATAAAGTAATAGATTGAAGATAATCAATGCAAATGAAACAAATAATATGGATAATTTTATAAAAAGGTGGGTTTTCTTGTGCCCTCTAGGGTAATTAAATATGATGGTTGCTCAAATACCTTATGAGATAAATATTTCATGTTACTTAATTTATTTATTTTCGATAATTTTTATAATTAAATTTATGTTTAATATGATCGTAATAAATTTTTCATTAGTTAAATAATTAAAAAAGTTAACTTATAAGAAGTTTAGAGATTTAAGTACCATTTGAACTTACGATGCACCTCTCTACAAATATTGTATTAAAAAATATTAATTTATCACATTCAATCATATAATCCATCACTAGTGCCATACTTCTGTTGTAAGGACCACTAGAATTTGGACAAAGTAAAACAAAACGAGTTTCGCTACGCATACACCAAATATCATACATCATACGTACACTCTGTAGTTATATACGCTGGGCCCCACGTAATAACCACCCAGCGTCAACAGTCCCCCACGTTCACCCACGCGGCGTCTCGTACATGCGAAATACAAAGCGCTTGCGCTTCCACTTTCTTTAGAGAAATAGGGTTACGAACCGTTCATTTTCTCACTTTTGCAAGTCATCGTTCTCCTTTCCTCTCCTCTGAAGGTGATCATCACTCTCCAGCATACACTCTGCACAAACTTCGCGTAAACAACACACGCCAAAACTTTATCACGCTAGTAAGTACTCGATAATGAGTTCACGTTTAGTTCCTTCTTTAGCTTCTGTTCTAGTAGAGAATATTAGGGTTCAGTCGTCGATTGCTATCAATTGATCTTTCTTCAATTTTTGGTCGAATGTATGTGATTTCAGAACAATTTTTGTTTGGCAAAAATATTTGTGCGCCATTTGTTACATCATAACCTCTAGTGATCTATCCTCATGATGCATGCTTTCGTGTGCCACATGTAACATCTCGATTGTTTCCCCTTATGAGGATTTCGCGTAATAAACAACTCTGTGTGAATATATGTGTTTATAGGAAAAATTCTGTTTAGCTTTTCGAAAATCCGATGACACTCAAACAGACCCTTATGGCCCTTAGAATTTGGTAGTACGTCCAAACCGTCGGGAAAACGGAGTTTTGATCGGTTTCAGGCGATTCCGCAGACACTAGAACAGCCCCGTTTGGCCCCGTTTAGCCAGTAGAACTGAGCAGTGGGGCCCAGTCTTAGAGTCTTAGGAAATCATACCTTATGTAGGGAAAGACCACAAAACCCCTAGAGTAAACCCAAACCCCTCCTAGGAAGCTTTGGCGATCGTCGAAACGCCAGCGAAACGGTCCCGTTTGGACACCAGTGGGAGATAATGGGTCGAAGGTATATGTGAAAAATACTCCTCCGGAAGAAAATTCACAAACACCTTCTAAGAATGATACTCTTAGGTAGAGGGAAATTAGAGGATCGTGACGGTAGAAGCGGAATATTTTTCGGACGACCGTGCGCGACGCACCGGCACTGCGAGCGAGAAAACACGAGCGAAACGGGACCGGGTGGGACTCACATCTGAATTGAGCACGTGGGGACAGCAGATTTTCGTGAAAAAATGTTATAAAATTCAATTACTATTCATGATTTGACATATGGATTATCTTTGAAATTAATTAATTTTTAAAGAAAATGAAAATGGCAAAGTTGTAATTATGTATAGGGGTAAAAAGGTAATTATGGGAGGCAGAATTTTGGCTATAAATAGCCACCCCATAACCAGAAATTTTGTGAGAAATTCAAAACCTTACCAAAACTCTGCCGAAAATTCGTTCAGTCTAGAAACTCTATTGGAGCACGGTCAGGAACTGGAAGCCAGTGGAAGAACTTAGCACCCTCACCTCCATAGCCATCTCTAAACCTCTCTACGACTCCAAGAAGGTTGGTAATCCTAAGCTTGCCCTTCCTTGGTGGCTTTTATATGCTTGCTTGCTTGTATGTTTCTATTATGGTTTATGCTAGAAATGCTTGGTTAGGATAGGAAGATGATTCTGAAGGGTCTTGTGACCTGGACTAGCTAGTTTTATGATGGTTGGAATATGTGTGAGAACCTCAAGAAGCATCCATGAGAAAAGAGGAAGAGAAAGGCAAGAAAACAAAGCAATCTGATTCAATTTCGCCAGGTACCGCTGAGCGGCCTCATGAACCGCTGAGCGATACTGGTAAACCGCTGAGCGAAGGGAACAAAAAACATTTTGACACATGGACTCTAGGGTGCTGAGCGGACATAGGATCCGCTGAGCGGCCTGAAGGTCACGTGGACTTGGGATGGAAAATATTTTTGGAAACTGGGCCCAGGCCGCTGAGCGAACCACAGGTCCCGCTGAGCGGTCTGAGATCTGAAAGGCTCATGAAGGTTGTCTTGAGGCACATAGTCCAACAATTGATGATATCACTGTACATAAGTGGAGGTGTGAAGAAGCTTATAATTAAAATGGGCACAGTTATAAGTGGACACGCACCGAAGCTTAAGTATGGGATTTATGTGATTATATGTTTATGTGTTTAAGCCAGCATGCATCATGAGGATAGATCACTAGAAGTGATTGTTTAATGAATGAGTAATGAATAAAGTGGAGAATAAAATGTAGGAACAAGAGCATGATGAGAAAAGATAAATGTGCATATGAGAGAAAAGAAAGATGATATGCATGGCATGTGATAGAAAGATAACAGATTATGATGTGATGAGTATGGTTATGATATGGTCCGTTTCTGGCTTAGCCAAGAGGGCGGCGCCTCGCCACCCAAAGCGGTAGGGGTGGAGTCATGTTTGCTCGGGGAACAGACAGAGAAGGCAGGTCGTACACCACCAGGGGACGACGGTCCTGAGGTTTACGAGGGAGTACTGGGACACAGGAAGAGCTATGATGAAAAATATGAGGAAAGATATGGTATAAGAACATGCATTGAAATCCGTGCCTCATTGGCATGATGACCTATTGCATAGATACTATGAAATGTCCCGTGCCTGGCAAGCATGGTGGAAGGTTTACCGCGCAACATATGTGTGATGATCAGTGTGTGTGTCAGCATACATGTTTATGATGTGGTTATGTAACGATGGTTAGGAGTAGATAGCGCGAGAACCTAGATAAGAAAGACTAGTTCCCCTAATCACATAGTAACATAGATAAATCTGTTTAGGATCCTAGGCCAAGATAATAATCAGTAGGTTTTTAGTATGCATGATCACTTAGAAATCTCCTGAGCGGCCTGGAGGATACTCGAGTAAATGAACAATAGTTAGTGCTAAGGAACCCCACTGAGGACCAAGTGTTCTCACCCCCACCCACTCGGTTATGGATCCAGGTATGCAGAGCGGTTGGATGGACAGCTGATCTGAAGTCAAGACTACAGGGACAATGATGACACGAGGAGAATATATGTTTTGTATTATGTATTAGGACTTAGACCCATTTTGTGTACATATGTATTATTATGACGATGTGTACTTATGTTGGACCTTGGTTGTATTTATATATATATATATGCACATATACTCTTTATGTTCTGCTTCAGTTACCCCTAACTTATAGTGACTGTTGTTATATGTTCTCTTAATCGCGCACGACTCCTAGTTTGCAAATTGATACTGTAAAAGAAAAGTTTTCAAATTGGTCCATATTTTTAGACACAAGGTATTTGCAAAGGTAAGAATACGGGCTAAATGTAACTCGACACAACGAATAACAACCCTGTGAGCATTGCTTGCTACCATGGAAGTAGGCAGTTAGCAGGGGTGTTATACCACAATAGACACATCTCGGCTCATTGGATCCTTTGGAACCACTAAAGTCTCAAGTTTGCCAGGTTTCATTCGAATACCTAGTCTGGCATTCGAATGAAATCCCTACGAGTTCTTTCATTTGATTGAAATGGGGTTTTATTCGATTGAAATCCTCAGCATTCTTTCATTCGAATACTATGGGATTCATTCGATTGAAATCCCGAGATTTTCTTTCATTCGACGGCAGGGGAATTCAATCGAATGAAAGCTGGCCTTGGCTTTCATTCGACAGAAAACCTGAAGGATTCGAATGAAAGCTGAAAAATCGCTTCCCCGAGACTTCAGTTCTCAATTTTCCACAGAAAACCATTGTTCCTAGGGTTCCAATCAGTACAGTTATACATTTCATTCATCAAAATTCCCCAAAACCCTTTTTACCCTGATTTTCCCAAAAACTCTAAACGGTTTTACCACCAGAAACATAAAATAACACATATATAGTTAAGAAATAAACCACATAGACAGTGAGCTTAGGGTTACCCACTTCAAACGGCAATTCAGCTTCGGTAGCTTTGTTGTGGCGATTTTTCTCTTAACCATGGCGTGCTCTGGGAACTTTCCTGAATTCTGGCAGCGCTTCCGCGATGTGTAGGAACGGGACTAGAAATGGGGAAAAACTGAAGGAAGTGAAAATATATAAATTTTTTTCACCTAAGGGGCCCTTTACAGTCGTGGGCCCCTGCNAACATATTTAAAACCTACAAAATATAAAGATTTAATTAGATAATTCTTTAAAATATGTGAGAATAAGTGCCATTTTGAATGATGAAAATTGTGTATTTTGGGCACTTATCAGGCCCCTGCTTGCTATTTATATATACATATTAATTAGTTTTTAATATTTTATTATTAGTTTACTATAATTACATAAAATATCTAGGCCCACGGTTCGGTTTTGGTCACGTTTGATCGCGTTTGATAACCATTAACCTGTGTACGGATATCCGAAAAATATTCCGAACACATATCCGCGATCTACAAATTTTTTCGGTCAGGATGGTGTACCGAAACAAGGTATCCGGGAACTTGTCTCTACCAGCCTATATTTTTTTTTTCTTTCTCCACAGATCCCCTTGGCTCCTAACTGGATTTCCGTATTGACCGAAAACGGGCACGGACCTCGCGGCACCCCGCGAGATTAAGAAACCATCATTGGACTGGCGTTTTGGAAGTAATTAATTTTCTGAATAAATTTCTCAGTCCAAATAATCGTTCCGATTGTGCCTGTTGTTAGGCTAATTGTGGATTTTCGCAACATCTTCATAAGGGGGGAAATCGGGATGTTACAAAGAGAACAAGCCAAGGCCTAAAGAAAGAAAGTACAAAAGGGGCCCCAGTTAAGAAAAGAGCAAAGAGAAGCGTGGTCGAGTCCAAGGGCCGACCCACGTGTCCACACCTGATCGAGTCCAAGGTCCGATCCTTCGCCATCCCGGTAAGGGGGTGGTTGTACCTATCGTGTTCGATGTCCTCCTCCGATGAGCTTTACGTGGTTAGCTACCACACCGGTCAAGAGCTTTGCGGGGTCGACACGATAGGGAAAAGAAAAAGGTTGTAGCCGAGGCCACGATTACAAAGGTGAAAGGACTAAGAAGGACATAGCCACAGGGCCCGTAAGAGATCCCCAGCTTCCCCCATGCAGTATATAATTGCATGTATGCAAGAATAAATGAATGTATGTATGTATGCAAGTATGTATGTATGTATATATCTATGGTTATGCATTATGTATCGTCAAGGGGACGTCCCGAGACGACTAGTATGTCACTTAGAAGTAAAGTGAGTAGACGATGACATATTGCCATACTCAAGCGAGGTAAGTTAAAGGAGCATAAAACCAACGTAATATCAAGATTAGAATTCCCAATCACCTAGTAATTTAGGTAAAGCTGCTCAGGGTGTAGGTCCAAGATAATAAATCGTAGGGATATAGTATGCATGACACTTAGAGGTTTCATGAGGGGCCTGGATTCTGCCCGAGTAAATGAATAATAGAGACCACGTATGGTGTCTGCTAAGAACGAAGTCATTCTTACCCCACTCGTGTATGACTCCAGATCGAAGAGATGGCCTCCCCGCCAACGAAAGATGTTTGGCCATTCACTCGCACACGTCAGCGTAACTTCCGTACGGATACTCTGATAGAGACTTGCACGTTTGCTCCTGCCAACTTACCCTCAGAGCTGTAGCCACAACCCGCACAGACTCTCGCGTTACCCCGAGGACCGGGATCCTCGCCGCGACGGCCCATTTGGATAGATGAGCGCCCTGGCGGCAGCAGCTACGATCCCATCTACCTCAATGGCGAGGACGAGGTTCCCGCTTCCGAGCCAGAACCAGAGTCTGAGCCCGCAACAGACCCGGGATTATCTACTCCGCCAACTCAAGGACGAGGCCACCGGACCACAGTGAGAAAGAAGGTGACTCTCGCCATGTCGTGAAGATAGGTCCACCAGGACTTTACGGCGGTGACCGTCCTGTCTAGTGATGACCACCTCGCGGGGCAGGAGGATCCAGCAGAGTAGGAGGAGAGGATTCTGACGAGTAGGTGATGGCGAGGATGTGCGCTTGATGTATGACCCCTGGGAGGGCTAATATTAGTAGGATTGTACCGTACATGCCATGAATAGCTATCATCCGTGTACGTAGGTTGTATGGATGGTTATGTGTATGTACTATGTTAGTTTGTATTAATATTTTCAACTGCTAGTTATCACTATGAAGAAATGTACCTTTTGACTATATGTATGTATGTATGTATATGTGACCTTTCGGGCCCTTATGTGTATTCCTTCGGATGGTTATTATGCGAAAGGTATGTACCCACATTCCCTTTATCTATTGCTATGATGTTAAGCGAGTTATTATTCGTATGACTCTCTATTTTCAAGCATTAGTAGTTGCGAAAGGAATTTCAAAATGACCCATATTTTTGGTAAACCCTAGTTTGGAAAGATAACTTAGAACGGTAGTAGTTCACACCACCAGAAGATCACCACCTGGGTCTAAAGGGCTTATGACTTAAGCATAGGCCAGCTAGCTAGGGTGTTTCAGGTGTTGTTAGGAAAGTGTTGTGAACTATGTGTTAGATGCTAGGTCTATTGATTATGAATGGTTTGATGTTGGTTCTGAGCTAAATCTTATGGTATTTTGGTTGTTGTATTTTGTGGGTAAAGCTAGCTTGAATCACCTCTTTGTGGTCTTAAGTTGGTATGAGATTAGAGAAAGAACACTAGGTAGGATTATGCTAGAAGCTAGGGTTATGTGACTTGAATGATTGTGTGTTTCTTTGAGTTAGAATATGTGATGTTATGCTTGTTAAAAAGTGTGGTGGAAACCCTAAAAGTTATGCTTGAGATTGGTTTTGAAAGGTTGTGCAAGAAGTAAAACAAAGCAAGTTTGAGAATCTGAAACACGTCCAGGGCGCTGAGCGGCCTAGCAAGGGCACTAAGCGGCCTAGGTGACTTCACAGGGCACTGAGCGGCCTGACTTGTTTCAGGGTTCTCAGGCCTGTGGCTTATGTGAACTCTAGGTCTGGGACTATGAGGACTCAGGGGTCCACTGAGCGGCCTGAGACCTTAAGTGACTAGATCACACAAGCAAAGCTTTTAGGCATCCTATGTACTTTCGTGGGCCCGCAAGTTTCAACAAGCATTTATCCATGTAGGTTATGTGTATGTGTTGTACTTGTAACATCACGGGTTATGTGTATATGCTTATTTAAATGATTATGGAACTATGTGTTGTACCTAGATTATCATGCATCATGAGGAATGGGTTGTCATAGGGGTTAGGGAAACCTTAGCACGCTAGAAGTACGTCACCTAAACATTTGAAAAATTAAGAATGAACTTAGGGAAGAAAGCAAATATTAGAACAGGCTTAAAATAGGTCCCGACCACCGAGGGTTTGGAATACCTGGAAGTCAGAACCTAGTATACGAATAAGAAATCCCCTCAAGTGGCAAGTTTACGGACACGCCCTATGAACATGTGCAGACAAGAACATTAGGATATGCTAGGACATGTATATGACTTTATGACATGCTAGATGTATTTGGCAACATGATATGTACATGACATCATGACATGAACATGACCACATGACACGAATATGATACCATGAAACGTCCATGATAATACGACACAAATACGAAAACATGACATGAATATGACATCTTGTAATCCAATGTGTCATCCTGCATTCAAATATGACATCCTGCATTCCAATGTGTCATCCTGCATTCAAATATGACATCCTGCATTCAAGCACGACATCATGCATCTTAAAAAAAAACGTAATCATCAAAGGATATGACCACGGGTCCTCCCTCGGCCACTGGCCCCTCACCACCCTGTATCAAGGGATGGTTATTAACATGATATGTCACGATAAACGCGTGTATGGCATGAATTTTGCCACTAAAGGATACGGGGTAAGTTGTACACCAGGCAGACCGACGGTTCCACTAGGGTACAAAGGGGCTGACCAACACATGACATGACATGATACGATACGGAGGAGGCTACCCCCGGGCAAGTCAAACCCTCAAGCATTCTATATGCCATACATGAACATGATATGATACGGAAGAAGCTGCCCCCGGGCAAGTCGAACTTTCAGGCATTCTACATGCCATACATGAATATGATATGACATGGAGGACGTTGCTGAAATACACTAAAACGTCATTAATTTCAGTGCGCAATCAAATACTAATTTATAAAACTAAGAAAACCCCAAAAAAATGTAGTAAAGGGGGCTAACCTAGATTGTCTCTCAAGGAAGCAATTAGAGCCAATTGAAATTATAATTACAATTAAAAGGGGGGTTTGGATTTATAAATATAAATAAAAAGAAAGCAAAACGAAAGTAAGTTAACAATGATAAAAAGCAATATCCTG
>QANU01078863.1:0-10528 GCA_003254905.1 Nissolia schottii | reverse complement strand
CGCGAAAGTGATGACAAGTTAAGAACTGGTGGCGGGCAATCAAACGATAGTTCTATGTAATAAGTAACTGGATGCATGAAACTATAATGTGATTAAAATTCCCAACAAGCTCCGAAACTACCTCCGATTTGTTTCCTATTTACTTTTATGTCATTTATTTACTTATTTTATTATTAAACAAATTATCAAATCCTTCACTCCATTGTTTAATTAAACGAACTCAAGAACGGTATTTTTGCAACTCTCTGTGGTTCGACTATACCCGACTATACTGCAATCGGATTCCTTTGGAATCTGAAACCCATAAAGTAGGATATATATATAAATTTAATTTGAACGACAAAAGCGCGGATAAGCTTTCTACGAACTTGGCATAGTTGTGACAAAACCTAAGCTGTGTCAAGATCTTAGAAGGTGGTTAAGAAGGCTTTCATCAATAAACATTAAGCACAAGACCTCGAATTAATCCTAATCTAGAGTTACTGCATGCAAGATATTAAGAAACTACTCTTCCATGGATGGAGGATAAAAACTCATAATAAATAAAGAGAAGGAAAGAGTAGAGGATAACGAAGAATTGGAATAATAGAACCTGAATACAATATGGAAGAACTTTGCAAATCTTTGGAAGCTTGCGTTGTCAAAGCTAACGTTCCAATAATTCTTGAAGAACTTCTAACAAAGCACTACTAACATAAACCTAAAGTGCACAAAATAAAAAGGAAAAAGTGTAGAAAATAGAAATAGAGGAGGAGTATGAAGTTCTCTAAGGTTTAGATGAACTTGGAGGGATGATTTTTGAAGTGAAATGGAGCTTTGGTATTTATAGACACATCTCGGGTCGCTCAGCGGTGATAAATGGCCGCGCAGCGGATGGTTTCTAGAATTCGGGCCGCTCAGCGTATTGGTAATCCCGCTCAGCGGACTGACTCGCACAGCAGTGAGTAAAACTGCAATATCTTCGTCTACAAATCTCCGATTGAGGTGATTAAAGTTTCCACTTAAAGCTAAGAGATAGAGCTACAACTTTATAGTTGACGTTAAATCGAGATTCAATCTCCATCATGGCTCAAAATCCATGGCAAAGTCAGTGTTAAAAATCCTCAGCTCATCTTTTAACCAAATCTGTTTGGATTTGAATTTGATCTTGCATTCATTGGTCCAAATCTTCTCTTCACATCTTCAATGATCCTCTTGAACATTCATTTTCTACAATTAAAATAGAAAACTACAAAAGAAATCTGCAAATTAAATTCTAAGATAAAAACAATGCTTGAGCTTGCCGTTTTCTCAATTTCTCACAAAAGAGGATAATGTGCAAAACATATTGATGAAGTATTAAAACCACACATTTTTAATATTCAATGTTCATTTATAGAATAATAAAATAGGGTATAAAATCTTCCTATCAGGTGCACCAACCCTTCTTGAGTCTGATCAACTCGAGAGATAGTGTAAGTGTAACTGATCAGCTATGCTGCTAGGGAGAAATGGTACACGACACAACGATAACCTGTAGGTTGGATGGATTGTGTCAAGGAGTCAGCTGAGCAGTGGATCAAGTGGTGGACCCTTCGCCAAAGGCAAGGATAAACCCCTGGAGGTGGGAAAGTAAGCATGCAAAGAAGCGCAAACCCTTAGGAAATTGAAATAACTCATTTCCAAGAGTCATTCGAATGACCTACCTATTGGTCATTTGAATGCCTCACTTGTTGGTTAGTCATTCGAATGACTGCAGAGGATGTCATTCAAATGACTACAACAGAAATGCAGTAACTTTATTATTCCTTCTGTTCCCCTAATCTATCTCAGCTTTGTACCTCTTTCTTTTGATTTCCTTCTTATCATTGAGGTTTACATATTGAAACCTCCATAAAAATCTCCAGACGACCGATTTCATATGTGCCCACAAGGATTCCCATATTTTCACGCCATAGATCTGTTCATTGAATTTTTCCTTTCCTTTTGTCATTATTCCAAACCATTACCTAACCCGCATAGGTACCTTCGTGTCCCAAAGGTCCAGGATTCGGTTGGAAAATCTAAGGGATCTAACAACCATTAAAACACTATGAATCGAAATGGCAGAACAGTAAAACATGATTAAAAACCTAAGATAACCACAACAAAACAACAAGCCAATAAAACCAAAATGATTTCCATTAATAATTCATTTAAGTACAATAGGTTAGTTAGGGTTCCAGGTAGGTTAGAAGCTAAAGATTACAAAATTCCCTAGAACCAGGGTTAGCTACAACAAGAAACCAAAACTAGCTAAAACTCCCTAAACTGCCTTAACCCTAGTCAGCCCTAATCCTTTACTCGTCATCGTCTGAGCCCTGGGCCGTATCTTCGTCCATTACGATAGGAGCATTGCCACCAGTCAAGGGATCCCCGAAGCTCAGAGGGACAGCCTCACAATGATGGCTGGGTTTTGATGAAGACAAGAACATCAACAAAAAGTAAGAAAGGCAAAGACACAACCGAAGAACTGTAGAGCAATGCATACTATTGCCAATTCGATGTAATCGATTACCACCTCATAAAATTTCAAAATTGGCATTTATTGTGTGTGTAATCGATTACACACTCGTGGTAATCAATTACCACCACACAGAATTTGAAAATTGGCAACGGTTATGGGTGTAATCGATTACTACACTTGGTTAATCGATTACCTGCACGAACTGGTGTGTTTTTTCATGAAACAGTGTGTTGTTTGGCATCTGTAAGCCATGCAATGGTTCATGAATAGGAACCTATTCCTATATAAGGATGAAACTCGTGCAAACTAATGCATAACTCCAGAACTCCATTCTTTTATCATCAATTACAAACTTCTGACCAATTTTCAAGTTTATTGTCAATCCAAAATTCAGAAAGCCTTTGAGCCTTAACTGTTATATCATTTGTGCTTTCTATTCAGGAAAACATCTAACCCTGAATTTAGGATTGACAAAGCCATTGTATTACTTCTTCAACAATTGTGAATCAATTGTGGCACCGTAGTGTTCGATGTGGTTTTGATATTCACTGTAACATCCCGAATCCTCGTGCATGGAAAACCGGTTGACTACGCCATCGAGAACGGCCGGGAGACGTTGAGAAAGTGAGGGTGGGAGAATTAAGCCTTCAAACCCCCAGGGATTTAGGGATACGAGTTAGGTTTTGTTGTCCCGTAAAATTCCCGGAGCCATCAGGCGAGTTTCGGCTCAAACGAGAATTGTTTCGGATATTGGAAAACACCCCGTGGAATTTCTTGACTTAGTAAGAAAGTCCAAGATCCCTGGAAAAACGCTCCCGGATTGAAGGGGAAGATTAATGGATCACAACGGTATGTCTGGAATATTTTTAGGGCAACCGGGTGTAAGACATTTTGGACAAAACGTGATTAAATGAAAATGGAGCCAGGCTGGGTAAGGTTTCTTAACCCTTCTATAGATATTTATATAAGAAATAATAATATAATAATAATAACAATAATAATAATAGAAACAGCAGCAAGAGAAAGAAAAAGAGGAAAAGAAAAAGGAAAAATGCACAGTACGTGGCTATTTATAGCCACGTAACTTTCAAAAAATTTACATTACTTTCAATCATTTTCATAAACACCGGTCCCGTTCCAACACATCTCGGTTTCTTGCTGGAATCTCAAAAAAATCACCGGAGCACACCGTTGCAACCAGGAAGTTACTGGAATTGAATTTATCAAATCGGAATCTCCATCGGATGTGGATAACTTTGAGCCCACTGTCTATGTGGTTTAATTTTATAATTGTATATATGTTATTTTGTATGTTTGATTGTAAAAGTGTTAAGTAGGAATTTGGGGAATTTTTGGGTAAAAAGGGTTGTGGGAGATTTTGACAAATGAAATGCATAACTGTATTAATTGGAACCCTAGGAACAGTAGGTTTCTGGGGAAAATGAGAACTGAAGTCTCGGGGAACCAAGTTTTATAGCTTTCAATCAATTGAATAGAGTTTTCAATCGAATGAAAGACAATTCAAGCTTTCAATCGATTAAATTCCAATTCAGTCGAATGAAAGAAAATTCAGGATTTCAATCGATTGAATTCCCAGAGCATTCGAATGAAAGCATACTGAGGACTTCAATCGAATGAAACCCCATTTCAGTCGAATGAAAGCACTAGTAGGGATTTCATTCGAATGTAACCCTAGACATTCGAATGAAACCTGACAGACTGATAAGTGCCAAATTTATGAAAATTCGACCTATCAAAATGGCACTTATCCGCTTATGTTTTAAAGAAATTATCTAATGAATTCCCCATATTTTGTAGGATTTTAAATATATTTTGAAGATGGATGCAAGCAGCTTAATTGAAGAATAATCCCATGAAGAATGGAGAAAAGGGGCAGAATTAGAAAAGAGCCAAAAACGAAGATTAAAGCAGGACCGCTCAGCGGTGAAGCACATTCGCTCAGCGCACATAAGACAAAGCACCGCTGAGCGGTGAACCCTTGACCGCTCAGCGGATGGACGTCAACAGCCACTTGTACCGGCGCATTTAATGTTTCAGGCTGGCGCCAGGTTGGATGGCGGCGCCGCCCTGAAAAAGCTGCCAGAACATTTATTACTCCTCGTATAAAGTACAACCACTCAGCGATGAAGTCACCGCCGCTCAGCGAAGACCCAAAATCTACCTATAAATAGAGGGGGCCGTGCCCATTCGAAATCATTCATCCAACATCTCCTCTTCCACTCTAAATTCCATTCTTTTACATTTTCCATTGTAGTTTTTAGTTTAGGTTAGGTTAGGAATAAAGACGAGGCTTGTGAAGGAGCCAGAGATCGAGGAAGCTCGGCGAAGCCATGGCCATGATAGCGTGAGTACGTGTCATGGTAAGTGCCTAAACCTTGCCTCCGAGATACTCTTGTAAGATGGATTCCTAATCCTCGTTTTGTTGGGATTTTGGTCATTATTGTAGTTTGCTTGTATCCATGTAACTATTACATATGAATCTATCCTTTTCCTATGATTTGCTTGAATGGTTTTACACTTAATGCTAGTCTTTGTTAATGTTTTGATTCTTGATTTGGGATTTAGTTGTATGAACGATAGTTATACTAATTAAATCATAACCAAGTTAAGATCAACATCATTATGCTTAACTAGATTCTAGGCTTGAACGTTGTGAACGAACAGTTACAATCATTAGAGTCGGAACTAAACCATTTCATCTAATCTTGTTGCCATAACTGGAATTAAGGTTAGCCATTTTAACATCTGGATTAATGCTGGCGTACTTTGTTAAGCTTGGGTACGAAAGTGACAGTTTAACAAAGGAAACCTGTGATCTTGTCATGCGCGAAAGTGATGACAAGTTAAGAACTGGTGGCGGGCAATCAATTGATAGTTCTATGTAATAAGTAACTGGATGAATGAAACTATGATGTGATTAAAATTCCCAACAAGCTCCGGAACTACCTCTGTTTTGTTTCCTATTTACTTTTATGTCGTTTATTTACTTATTTTACTATTAAACAAATTATCAAATCTTTCACCTCATTGTTTAATTAAACGAACTCAAGAACGGTATTTTTTGCAACTCTTTGTGGATTCGACTATACCTGACTATGCTGCAATTGGATCCCTTATGGATCTGAAAGCCGTAAAGTAGGTATATATTTTAATTTGAACGACAAAAGCGCAGATAAGCTTTCTACGAGCTTGGCACGACTGTGATAAAACCTAAGCTGTGTCAAGAGTCGAGAAAGTGGTTAAAAAGGCTTTCATCAAAGACTTGAGACTTTAGTGGTTTTAAAGGATCTAATGAGTGAGGATATGCCTATTATTATATATCAAAGCATGCATCATGAGGACCGGGTTGTTGTGTAGGTGTTAGGGCAACCCTAGAGAATTAGAGGTCAATCACCTAATGCTTAAAGCTCATAATGGAATGTTAGGGAACAAGTATGTAGTTATATGCTAGGAAGTCCCTCTCTTGGCAAGGTCTTATAGATACGTCCCTCACCAGTCCCAAAAGGGTGGATTGGTCAATGGTTTAACCTCGCCAGTCCTAAAAGGGTGGATTGGTTAACGAGGTTAGTGACACAAGGAACGAAAAGAAAGTATGAAAGAAAGAAAGAAAGGTTGATGTCATACCTAAGATAAGATAAAGATAAGATAAAGAAGAGAAGCCCAACGCTTGGTTGCGTCACAAGGGCCAGCCCCCACCTCCTACATAGTGGAGGTTAACCCACTTGATTGGCGGCGATGGGCACTAGACCCCATCGGTGGTTAGCAACCACTCTGGTGTGAGCGCAGCTGGGTCATCGTCAAGTTGGGAACAGAAGTGGTTGTAATCGTAAGGCCGCGGTTACATGAGCGAAGGGCTAGAGGAAAAAGACGCTAACCCGGGCAAGCCGGTATGCGTAAGAAAGGAGAAGAAGGACGCTAACCCGGGTAAGCCAGTATGCGTAAGAGGTTCCCAAAGTCCCCCATGCACTATGTAGTTGTACATGTATGAATGAATGGATGTATGTATATATGTCAGTATGTATGGAGATATGTATTTATAACTATTTATCCATTATGTATTGTCAAGGGAACGACCCAAGACGACTAGTATGTTCTTAACAGTAACGTAAAGTTAATGAGCACGGAGCCTACGTAATGACAAGACTAGTCACCTCATTACCTAGTAACCTAGGTAAAGCTGCTCAGGATGTAGGTCAAAGATAATAAACAGTAGGGATCTAGTATGCATGATACCTAGAGGTTCTCCTGAGTGGACTAGATTATTCCCAAGCAAATGAACCACAGAGACCACGTCGGGTTCCCACTAAGAACGTAATCGTTCTTACCCCACTCGTGTATGAATCCATATTGCAGCGATCGCCTCCCCACCTGCAAAGGATGCGTGGTTTGTAACATCCCGGCCTTCCTTAGGAAGAGTTTTGTGAAATTTATAACTCTGACTTAGCTAAAAGTATAAAGTAAGCCGATTAGGGGACGGGAAAAATTAATTACGGGACTCGTTCCCCTTAAACTGGGAAGAAAGCTAGGAAGTTATGCTCTCACTAGGTGAAAAATTAATTACGGGACTCGTTCCCCTTACGGGACTCGTTCGTGCTCAATTTTGGTGAAAACGGAAATCCGGTTAAGGACCGAAGAGATCTGTGATGGACAGGCTGATAGAAACAAGTACTCAGATACCTTGTTTCGGAGCGCCATCCTGACCGAAAAAATTCGTAGATCATGGATATGCATTTGGGATATTTTCGGAGACCGTGTGTGGGCCAGAAGTAGTCAAAGGCAACTAAAATAGAATAAGAGTTAGGATATTTAAGATAACTATAATAAAATAATAATATAATAATAATTAATTAGTAATTAAATACGTAATTAAAAGGAAGAGGGGCCACGACTATAAATGGCCCCCTGATGCAAATGAAGGAAAGTTTTCAGAACTTTGCCAGTTCCTTCAGTTTTACATTTTCTAGTACTGTCCGAGCACATCACGAGCGCGCTACCGGACTTCCAAAAATTTCTTGGAGCATACCATCACGACAAGGATTTTCTCCACTATCATCCTACCAACTTCAAATCCGCATAGGAAGTGGGTAACTCTAAGCCCACTATCTATGTGGTTTATTTTATGACTGTTTATATGCATTTCTGTGTATGTGAATGAAAAAGTATTTTATACAAACTATAGGAAATGAGTTATGAAGGTTAGATTTTGATGATTTTGAGGTTTGGAAACCATAACTGTACTGATTGGATCACTGTGCAAACGAAAATGTTACATAAAGAAACCCCCTAGAGAAGTTACTCTCTGGGGCGATTTTTTCACTGTGGGATTCAAATGAATTCCCAAGGGATTCGAATGAAAGCTCTTGGGATTTTAGTCGAATGAATGAGGTTTCAATCGAATGAAAGCCTGAGAATGATTTCAATCGATTGAATTCTCAAGGGATTTGAATGAAAGAATCAATCGAATACTACCCTATTCATTCGAACGCTTACTGAAAACTTGTATTTTTAAAGGTTCTATAGGATCCATCATGCATAGTTATGTGTACTTTTATGTAACAAGAGCATGCATCACGAGGAATGGCCGTCATAAGAGTTAGGACGACCCTAGATCACTAGAGGTATTCACGGAAACTTAAAGGAGCATAATTGAACCCTAGGAAATAAAGCAGAGAACTAAGGTCCCAATCACCAAGGATTCGACCGGCCTTAGTCAGAGTCAGTAGTTATATGACTAGGAAGATCCCATTCTCTTGGCACGTCTTACAGACACGCCCCTCACCAATTCTGCACGCTGAATAGGTAAGAACGACGCAGGTAGAGAGACCTGATTATGAGCCTAGCGTGATAATGAATTACCCCCTACCATGATGATAAATTACCTCCTATGAGCCTAGCGTAGTTAAAGCACTGCCGGGTCATCATGATAGGGAATAGAAGGAGGTTGTAACTGAGGCCACGGTTACATGGGTGGAAGGACTAAAAAGAAGAAGGACGCTAACCCGAGTAAGCCGGTATGCGTAAGATATTTCCCAGATTCCTTCATGCACTATATAGTCACATGTATGATGAAGAGAATGAATGTATGATAATATGTATGTATGTATGTATGTATATCTGCTTATGCATTATGTATATATCTGTTCATGCATTATGCATCGTCAAGGGAATGGCCCAAGACGAATAGTATGGCATTAGTATCAACGTACAGTTAATGAGCATGAAGCCTAGGTAATAACAAGAGTAGTAACCCTATCACCTAGTAATTTAGGTAAAGCTACCCAGAGTATAGGACTAAGAAAATAAATAGTTGGGGAATAGTTGCATGCATACTTAGAATAATCTCTGAGCGGCCTGGAGAATAACCGAGGAATAAAAAGCCACGATTGAAATGTTGCTCACTGAGAACCCACCGTTCTCACCCCCACTCGCTTATGGCTCCAGGAACTGAGGACGAATCTTATTATGTTGATGCTGTGGAACCCGAGGAGACCCTGTGAAAGGACATTTAGCTGACTTCGTAGCAGATGCAGTATATAGAATAAATGTACTATTCGAATATGTGTATTGGGCATGTAATATACCTAGTATCTGGTGTGTATGTGTGTACGTAAAGGACCCTCTATGTATGTAATGTATGTATGCACTGACTTGAATCTATCCTAATAATGGTACCGTTTGTTATATTAGTCTGTTGCACTCACGGCTCCTATGTTACAAACCATATGTATGATAGTAAAAGAAAGAAAAAAGGGGGGAGAAAAATGGGTCCTTAATTTTTTAAACCAGTACTTTCAAAAACCCCAAAAAAGCTACCAGGAAGTAAACAACCTAGTGAGTATTACATACGGCTCGAGCGTACGGAATCGGCTAGGAGTGTTTCATTTGGTATCAGAGCAGTTTGGTCCGAGTGAACCTGAGGACTGAGCTGCACTATGTAACACCCTAGGTTAGCAGCTTATGCTTAAGTCATAATCTGCGTCTGCTAGGTTGTTATCTGCTGTGTGGGAATACTGGTAGTCCCTACTTTACTTTGGAAAATAATTAAGTTAACTGAAAATAAGGACCCATTTTTTTTTCTTTTTAAACATAATCTATCCGTCAATCTAGAGCCATGCGTGTGGACTATTTTGAGTCCCGTATAGTCGTATCACGGATAAATGCGTACTTCGTCTGTTATACAGGTACATACATAAACAATAAAGTAAACAGTATCATGTGGGTCCAACAGTCAATGTCATACATGTCAAGAAGTCATATACATACATATTATAAATGTTGTATGAATACATCAAAAGGCTACAGTATGGAATACATCAAAATACACATATAACTAGAACTACTAGCAAAAGATGGCATCTGATGACAGGGTCGGGATATAGTGCTGGTCAGGTCTCTGGTTCGTCCTCGCTGAACTCTTCCTCCATATCCTCCTCGGGGTCCTCCTCCTCCAGCTCTGACCCCTCTGACTCGTACACCGGCTCCGGCTTGTCCTCCTCTTCCATGGCTACCAAAGGATACTCCTCCTCGGGTGAGGAGGGCACTGGTACATCTAGCGGGTCTTGGGGGCCATAGGATGGACCTGCCTCGTGGCTGGGAGTGCGAGACGCGAACTGACGGCGATAGTCTCTGGCCGTCGTCATCCATGCCGTCTGCTAATAAGCCTTGGGCGATTGCAATCTCACAGAGACTGGGTCGACCTCCACGTCCTTCTCGTACGGGATGGGCTTGCCGTCGGCGAAAGTCTCTGGCTCGGGGAATACCGGTGGCGCGACTGATAAGTGCCCAAAATACACAATTTTTATCATTCAAAATGGCACTTATCTGTTATGTTTTTAACGAATTATCTAATGAATTCCCCGTATTTTGTAGGATTTATAATTTATTTTGGAAGATGGATGCAAGTAGTTAATTGAAGAATAATCCCATGAAGAAGGGAAAAAAGGGCAGAATTGGAAAAGAACTTAAAAGAGAAGATTCTGGACGAAGCGTCGCTCAGCGAGGAACAAGTCACCGCTCAGCGCA
>QANU01078815.1:519396-536003 GCA_003254905.1 Nissolia schottii | reverse complement strand
CGGTCTTAACATCCACCCGCCCGAATAGAGTGTTAAGGTAATGACCCTTAAGGTCATAGGAGTCAGCCAAGGCGAGCATCAAAGGGCGGTCTACTTGACCACCCTCTATGTCCAGCAATGTGCCGAAACCCATTGATTCGACGTCTTCCCGCTATTCGTAGGTCAATAAGGAGCATAGCTTTGCCAACATCTTAGTTGAACAACACGTCTCGATCTTGCACTGCATCAATTCAGAAACAACATATTGACACAGCTTTGACATAATTAAATGAATTAGATGGAGAAAGGCTTGTTGTGTTTTACCCTTCTGTTCTCAGTGTCGGCATGTGGGATGTTTGTTAACTCCAATGCCTTTTCAGCATCCTTGGCCACTGTTTTGCCTTTGTTTGATTTTCTTGAAGGAGCCATTTCTACAATAAGGAACAATCAACATCATCGAATTAATTCAAGCAGGAGTGCTCAAACAATATACAATGAAATGTGCAAACATTATAAGCTGGGCTGTGCAAACATTATGTGAAAGATGACCAAAACAGTAACACATTATTAGAACTTTGTAAGAGTGCTCAAACTTTATAACAAGGTATGTGCAAACGTTATGTGCTGTGCAAACATTATCACTTTATTAGAATCTTATCTAAAGGGGAATGCAAGCAATAGACAGACAGGGTGTGCAAACATTATAGGCAAAAAATGCAAACATTATGCTCAATAATATTTGAAAAAAAATATAATGTTTGTTGAATCATTCTTTTTTAAACGAAATGCTCTCGAAACAAAACGTGAACAAAACCTGTACAAAACCTGAACCAAATAGTAGAACAAACCCTAATCCAACATTGTCCACCATACAGATGCAAAAACCCTAGAGAATCACAACGCCAGATGCAAGCAACACACACACACACACCATGAGCAAACTTTAACAAACACAGCGAGCATGCATTATACGAATCACAAAACATTACACAAGCATACGTGTTCAGGCGAAATGCACGTAGTGAAAAGCAAAAGGAAAAGCGATTTAGAAGATAAAAGGAAAGAAGCAGAAAAGGAAATGCACTCACCAGTGTTCGAGGTCTTTGTTTCGTCTTCCGTTCTTTTTCTTGGTGGAAGTTTCCGCAGAGAGCACAACGAACTCGCAGAGAACGAAGCTTTGTGCAGAGATGAGAGTGAAAACGAAGGAGTGTGAAGAACGAGGGAAGAACGATGAGGACGAAGAAGACGATGTGAGAGCGAAAAGAGTGAGAGATTTTTCAAGAAACCCTATTTACTGAGGGACGAGGAAGTTGAAATGAAACGCTATGCAAGCGGGAAGCATGACTTCACGCGCGCAGTGGTGAGAGTGGGGGAGAGAGTGAATGAGACGGTTATTTTGTGGGGCCCACAGTATTTCAATACTGGTGTATGTATGGTGTATGTAATAGGGGTGTACATGTAGCAGAACTGAATATGAAAAAAATAAACGGATCAGATTAACAATTTATCTTGTTTTTACTCCCTAAATCACTCTTTTGTGTGCAATGTTTTGCCACGACAAGATCACTATTTTTTGTTGTCGAACGCATGAGCTTTACGGAACTTTAAGTACTTATTAAGTAGAATATAAATTTCTTTTTCTAGTGTGTAAATCACTTGGATCCAGACACATGATAAAATTTTATACCAGAATATTTGGTTTAATAACCTGCTACTAATTCTTCTTTTGCTTCCTGTAAATCAAAAGGCAATCTTTCACATTCTGCTAGGAAAGATATTTAAAAAAAAAGGATGAAACCTATAGGTAATTGACGCAACAAATTTTACCTGAAAAATCATATTTTGATTGTACATCGACTATATTAGTATTACTGTCCTCATCGCTATTATAGAACCGTACATAAGATTTTCACCTCATACAGTTCCTCAAAAGCCTTAAATAAATCAAAAGGCCGAACCAATTTTTATCTACATTTCAATTTTTCTTGGGGTAATTATATAAACTTTAGTCACATTTTTTGATTTTGCTAGGTGTTAATTTTTTGTGTTAATTTTCATGTTTTCCTTCTCATGCTTTGTTTGGCCGTTGTTTCATGTGGTTACCAAGTATTTCACTCATGATCCTTTTGTTTCCCTTCCTGAAAAAATAACTTTTCTCATTAATATTTTTTTTAAAAAAAAACCCTTAGTAGAGTGAAGATTAGAAAAGAAGATTATGAGTGTCTCCTTATTTTAATAGAGTACAAATACAAATAACTTAAATTGTTTTTACTTTTAACCTTAACATCATCACTCCTACCAATAAGACAATTACATGGAACAAAAAGAATAAAAGTATGTTAAATTATGGGGAGTGACTATTATCACTCCTTTTTTTTTTTGTCTATTATCACTCTCACTCACCGAGTTTATTTATTAGTTTTAGTAAACTACCCTTTTATATTTTCTTTGTTAAATTAACATTGTTTAACTTCACAAAATTTTAGAATATTAGATTAGATTAAACTTTTCAAGTAAAAATAAAATTCAAATAATTTTGATGCTACCTACATCTATCATCATGATAATTGATAATAAAAATAATTTAAAGGATTAATTTAATCTTTACCTTCCATATTTGAAGGCACAATGTTTTTCTATATACTTTTAAGAAGGATTTATTGTTACTCTCATGGTTGTTAAATTCTCGAATTAACTCATAAATTCTGTAAACTCTTTTTTGGTAAACTCGTACAAGTTGAAGTAAATTCTCGATTCTAGTAGCGAGTTTAGGAATTAAAATCTACCTACGAGTTTACCACAAAATGTACAAATTTTGTAACTTGATTAAATACTTACCTAACTTTCTTTATATTAGATAATATATATATTGAGTTTATTTAGCTAATTTCATATATTTATCATAATTGAGCTATGTTTTGTTGAACTATAAAATAATACAGATACTAAATAAAGTATGACATAACCACTAAGTGTCATGCATTAAGGTGTATTTTATATTTCTTTCATTAGTTTAAGGGTTAATTATGTTTTTAGTCCTTGTAAAATTTGAAAGTTTGGTTTTAGTCCCTGCGAAAATTGAAAGTTTGGTTTTAGTCCTTGGAGCTGGATGAGAGTTGACTGCGCTGGCGTGTTCGCTTATGTCACTGACACTGCGTGCCACGTGAGATGCCACATAGCATAACCCCAAAAACTCAACCCATGACCCATACCCGGATTCCCACGTGATCCGACCCGACCCCTTTTTTATTTAAANACTGTGGAGCACGAGCTCAAGGGCCTGTTCGGGTGGGGCAAGGGTGCGATGCGAAGGCGGCGGAGGCGGTTGGGATGTGCTTGCGATGCTGCTGAAGACAGCGGCGCCGGGGGTCACGGCAGGAATGGGCGGTGGGGTCCACGTGGACTTGGAGAGGGAGATCGAGAAGAAGGAGAAAGATTGTGAGGAAAAGGTGTGGGTTGTGGTCAATGCTCTCAGGAACAGAGGCCTCAAGGTTCTTGTCGACAACAACACTACACAGGTTCATTTCTTGACAGAGTGCTTCTCTCTTCTCTCCCGCGCCCTCGTCGCCGTGCCGCCGTGCTTCTCTCTTCTCTATTCTGTCCACCCCCGCACAGTAGCAGCCTCAGCCGCGCCACCCACCTCTGCACATTTGGATATGTTCAATCTGGATGGAATAAAACCAATCAGATAGCATTTTGTAAACAATTGATATTTCTGATTTTTTTCCTATTTTTCATTGAAGAGGCTATATAGCCATGTATGTACACGCTTGTATAAAGTATGGGTGAGTGTACAAAAGTGTATGAGAATTAGGAAAGCAGGGGAAGAATGGATATTTTGTTTGACTCTGTTAACTAGTGTTTTTGATACTTTATTTTCCCAAGTTTCTATTCAAGTTCACTGGGCAAGATGAAGAAATCAATCTTTTGGGTGATGGTACTGAGAGAGAGATGGGAGGCTTGAGAGAGAGATGAGAGGTTGGGATGGGGTGAGGGTACACGGGTAAAGGGGGGTTGGGTGCTGTTTGCAATTTTTTTTAATTTTAAATAAAAAATGAGTTAGGTCTGGTCAGGTAGAAATTCGGGTATGTGTCATGGGTTGAGTTTTGGGGTTATGTCACGTGGTAGCCACGTCAGCATCATAAGCGTTCACGTCAGCGCAATCAACTCCCATCCAGCTCCATGAACTAAAACCAAACTTTTAATTTTTGCAGGGACTAAAACTTTTATACAGTGACTAAAACCAAACTTTCAAATTTTACAGGGACTAAAAACATAATTAACCCTTAATTTAATTTAAAGTTAACATTATTCAATTTCAATTATAAATACAATATTTAATCAAGTTTAGTTATTAATTATATTGTTTATAACATATTTTTTTACATATGTAAATTCATACGAGTTTACGATTCGAGTTTGCTGAGACTTTACGAGTTTGCTTAAACTCTCGAGTTTGGCAACCTTGGTTACTCTTATATTTTTTTTGTACATTATTGTCACTCACATATAATTAAATTTTCTCTAATTTATGTTAAACACAATTTTTTCTTTCTTAACCAAACTATTATTTAAAAATATTTTCATAACCACGCATAATTTTATTTAAATTCTTAGAAGTCTTTTAATACATTACTCTTGATATTTTTTTTGTTTTATTTAGTGACAAATAAGTATTTAAAGAATTCGTCGATTTACTTATCTAACATAAGTTTAAACCTTATCAAACTAACATGATTTAAGTTTTATTCAGAGTTATTAAAAAATTGGTAAATTCATTTATTAAGGTTATTAAAAACTAAACTTTTGAGTTCAAAATTTGGCATATTAATAAAAATTTATCAAATTTTTTTCATATATATATATTTTATAAATAATACTACAATAGAATTGTGTAAAAAAGTATATCTGAAAAAGAATATAAATTGTAAATATAGAATTTAGCCTCTAAATTATTTGTTTTGTCATGATAATAAATGAATCAGATATAATTTATTATTTATTTAGTTTATTTGTTTTGCTGTAATTAAAAAAAACCTAATAATTAAGAAATAAGAACTAAAGGTTAACTACAAAAGATATTTTAGAGAAATTAATCATTAAATCTGTTAAGTGAGAATGGCAATAAACATAAAGGAGTGACAATAACCACTCCCTAGATTATGACTTATTATTTATTTTTAGTTGAAGTTAGAACAAATAAAGTGATAAATAAAGTACGAACAGAAAGATGAGTTTGCCTCATCTCAATTACTTTTTTACTCCACCCATTTCATAATATCTATATTTTTTTAGGTTGTCTGCCCGATATCTAAGGCTTCGCCTTGACTAATCCGGGTCGACCCAGGTCGCGCACCTGGCTATGGTGGGTGAGTCTCCCAGCGGGGATAACTGCGTACACAAGGTCTCGAACTCGGGACCTTTGCTTAAGCGATACCAAGCCGGTTATCACTTGGACCAACCCCCGTTGGTCATAATATCTATATTTTTTGAAAACTTTTTAGTGTTTCAGAATATCCCGTCATTTATGGTTTTATACTAATATCTAAGTAACATTAGTTTTTTTTTCTTTCATTTATACCCTTAATTTTAAGAAAGAAAATAAGTTTAATATTGATTGTATTAATAGAAGTATATATTTTTATACAAATAATTTTGCCTACTCATATATATTTTTTATACTATTTTCAAGGCTTATTTTTGTTTGTCTAAATTTGTATAATTTTTTATTTTTGATAAATATTATCAAACAAAGAGTATTTTAGCGAGAAGACAAATATAATAGAATAATGAGGACAAATATATATACTCACTAAAAAATTTAAAATTATGGTGGGGCATGTGCCCACCCTTATACAAGTAGACTCATTTGGGCAAATAATAATAATAATAATAATAATAATAATAATAATAATAAAAATAAAGATTTAAATTCTCCAAAACTTTATATATTTTGTCCCTTAAATTATTATGGAAAATATGATAGATGGACGGGAGGGTACTTTCAATACTTCCAACTCTCTTGAGGAAAAAAACTAAAAAAATCAAAATCTGTTATCACAATAGTGACACATAATCAAGCTGATCCCCAAAAAATATAGAATCTGTTACTGCAACATGACAATCCCATCTGTATCCTCATCTACACAAACTAAATCTAACATTAAAATCTGCTTTCACTCCCTGTTCCCACATATCTCGCCCCAATTGCCACCCAATATTTTGGCCAATCCAATCTTTTTTAGATTAGCATTATTATTATTTATTTATTTATTTATTATTATTTTATTGCTTAGCATCTTGTTTAGTGTCCTAGTAAAACGGCTGAAAATTTCATACCAAAAAAAGATTGCTGAAAATTTCAGCCACAATCTCATCCTAGTCAGCAAGAGCCAACAATTTATGGGGCCCATATTTGGCCACGTGGGAGATACAAATATAGCAAACCTAGGAAAACCACATGAATAAATAACAAACCAATGTTGTACCTCTATGGTACTTTGGTGCCTGCCCGATGTTGTCGCAAAACTCAACCAACCTTAGTACTACTAGCTGCCCCGTACCCTCTAAGCACTTCAATGTGAAAACACAATCTTACTTGTGCTAGAAAACAAACAAAACATACTTTCACTTCCGAATCTACACTTCCCTTTTTTACTCCAATTTTCATATCATGGGTTCGGTATTTCTTGACCTTGGATGATTTTCAGTACCAGCAGAGGTTTGGTAAGGGTAATGCTTAGTTATTCTGTTGCTTGTTTTATGTCTCTCACACAAATTATACATAATGGGGAATTATAAATAATTGAACTGTGTTCATGTCAGGTTTGGTTTATTTTTGTTAGAATTAAGTTATTTTAAAAATAATGGGTGTTTTGTTATTTACTTATTTTGCCATGATGCTTTGAATTTGTTTGATTGCTTTTATTTTTTCTTTGAAATTGGTGAAGGGTTATAGGCGCTACGTGGTTGAAGTTTGGAGTAGAATAAACAAAGCTGAGTTGCCTCCATCAGCTATGTTAGTTTTAGTTTTGTAGTTAGCATATGAATAATCAGTGCCACTGCTAGGATCATGGAACCCGCGTGTGACTTTTGTGAGATTGTTAGAGCTGTGGTTTACTGCAACTCAGATTCCGCGCGGCTATGCTTGCAGTGCGATGAATGGGTGCACTCTGCCAATTCTTTGTCTTGCAAGCATGCCCGCGCTCTCCTATGTGACAAGTGCAATTCTCAGGCCTCGATTATCCGTTGCATGGATCACAATTTGTCTGCGTGCCAAGGTTGTGACTGGACTCCGAACGAGTGTTTGTTATTGGGGCATAGGCGCTTGCCGTTGAATTGTTACACCGGATGTCCCTCTTTTGGCGAGTTGTCGAGGATGTGGTCCTATGCGATGGATGCTAGCTCCTCATTTGGTGGTATTGGTGTGGAAAGTGCTGCATTGTCTAGAAATAACAGCTGCACTAGCAAGTGTTTGGAGCAACCTCTTAATGATTGTTCCTTTGATTTGGTGAGTGGCAAGTTGAAGGGGATAGAGCCTTGTGTCAAATATGAGCCTTGGTTTGGGCAATCTTCCATCGTTCCACCGAATCCGGATTACACGCTGCACTGCAGAGATCAAACACTTCTCTTTCCTCAAGACTCAAACCAGCCAAAGGTATTTACCTTCTACTTGTTTTCATTTTGGTAACACCATTGGTCGATATATAGGCTGCATTTGGTACCAAAGACAAGACAGGGGATAGAGACACGGGGACAGAAATATTTTCTGTACCTCGTTAAAACTGAGATGGAGGGGACAGAAAATTTTTGCACAAAAGAATTGGGGTTTGGTGGGACATAAATTTTCTCTGTCTATGTCCCTGAGTTTCTGTCTCCTTGTCATGTCTCTGGTACTAAACACAACCATATAGTGTACATTATTTGTAAGAAGAACCATGGTAATAATAAAAGTGGTTAGAAGTTAGAACTCACACAGTGAGATGTTGTAATGTTCTTTGTATGTTAGATCAGTACTTATTAGCTGACTTACTTTTTGAACTTATTAGCTGCAGGGATGTCCTAATTTCAAGGATCTAGCAATTCATGAGGGAAATGGTATCTGTGAAGGCCTCAATGTGGATGACGTTCAACTAAACTTTGAAAATGCTGATGAAATGTTTGGCGGCTCTCAAGTTGCCACAAGATACAACCTTGACGATGGAGGAGTGGACTCTCTATTAAAGGATAATAAAAGCATATCAGTGACAGAATCCAAAGCTCTTATTGAGAGTTCCATGGAGGTGATCCTACAAATCTATTTCACTGTTCTACTCTCTAAAATTTTTTTAGTGATACAAGGTTCTAATAGTGCTGTTACAAAACTAATTGTCACCAATGTGTTTGTTTTAGGCATCAACATTAGTCCAACAAGATTCTGTGCCCTTTCAGCCTTCGGGGGCCGGATCAGATGGTATAATGCACTCCATCAACAGAGACATCAATCTGGGATTTCCTCAGGGTCAAGTTAATTCAGGCATATCGATTCAACTACCCAACATTACTGGCGAAAATAGCGCTACTGATTATCAAGATTGTGGGTTGTCGCCAGTGTTTCTGAATGGTGAACCCCCATGGGAACCAAATTTGGAGGGTTCTTGCCCACAAGCGAGGGATAAAGCTAAAATGAGATACATTGAGAAAAAGAAAACTCGAATGTA
Organism: Nissolia schottii; assembly: GCA_003254905.1. Taxonomy (NCBI): domain Eukaryota; kingdom Viridiplantae; phylum Streptophyta; class Magnoliopsida; order Fabales; family Fabaceae; genus Nissolia; species Nissolia schottii. The sequence continues at coordinate 527,325 of QANU01078815.1, read as the reverse complement.
TGTATATAATGTATAAAATGTAGCAGTGGAGATGTTTCTTTTAATTTTTGTGACTTTCAGAACAAATATGGCCATTCAAATTGACATGCATGCACAAGCCTGGATTTCTAAGTCACTAGAAGAGTCCATAACCATTTTCTTTCTTTCTGCTGCATTAGTTGCAACTGCATATTGAAGTTTATTCTCTGATTTATTTTATTAATGCTAATAATGAAAGTGGGAAACATAAATAAGTGAAACTGCGTGTAACTCTACCCGAAAATGTTTTCATGCTACACATTATGGTCCACTTTTTTGGAAGATCAACTTATCAGCTATTCGGAACTCATGCATTTCACTTACTATAACATCTTAGAGAGACTCTATTTTGTGGAGGGGCCTAGTAGAGGTTCCTGAATGCGTTTGCTGTTTCTTGTGTGCAGGTTTGGCAAGCAAATAAGATATGCGTCTCGCAAAGCAAGGGCAGACACAAGAAAACGTGTGAAAGGTAGATTTGTTAAAGCAGGAGAAGAGTATGATTATGATCCTCTTCTCCACATGAAGGAATAAGCATATTATCTGCAATCTCTATCTTTTCCATGCAAGATATTGTTCTAATTGGTAAGGTAGTCCCTGGACATTGTGCATTCATTGTTTTGTTCCTAATTCTTAATCAACAGAAATTTTGCTTATTTGCTTATTTTATTTAGGTAGGATAATATTTTAACTCTAGCAAGATAATTATTCAAAACTTGACTCATTAGGCGATTGATACATATCTGCTAGAGCTTTTAACAGGTTTCCCAATCAGGGCATTAGTATTTAGATGAAAACAAAGGTATGAAGAAGATGTTGCATTTGGAAATTGGAGAAGAAGGGATTGCATGTATTCCAAGATTTTGCATTTAATTTCATGTAGGGAGTGTAAGAGGTGACAAGCATTGGACATAGAGGAGCAGGAAGTTTGAACAGATTCAAAATTGCATCATTCAGTTTCAATTCAGACAAAGGGTAAAGATAAAAACACCTCTTTATTATATATCAAACCATCTTTTTTATTATTTTTTTTATTATCATAAAAGGACTTAATTGAATACCTTCCCAATTAGAACTAATTGGGTGCCTGTAAATCCTGCCTAGTGGGACGAGGCTTAGTTATTGTTGGGTGCCTGAATCATGCTATATTCCTATAGTTCATAATTTGTTTAACATTTGGTTCTGTTTTCTAACAAATAAGAGAAGACTCTTTGTTGCATAAACCTTAGAGTTGAAGATATCATTATGTTTTCCCCTCATCTATTCATGATTTCAAGGTAAAGTTTTTCCAAAACAATATTTTGTCTTCCCTTTTTAACATTTGTATTTTTATTGTTTCTATTATGGACAGGCCTAGCTACATATTCTTCCTTGCTGATGTGCTTGATGATCCATCATGAGTTTTAACAGGTGAGATTGTGTGAGTCACTTAGCATTAGTCTCTTAAATAAACACCATCTATCTATTAAAGATAAAAAAAAGGGAAACTAGTGTTTGGGAAGCAACTATAGTCAACCTCACATTTATACACCATATATAGACCTGCACAAAACAACTACCTTATACTCCATTCTCTCAAGCCTTTTTTTTCCTTCCAAGGACAGAAAACACCATATTTTGGAAACTCTCTATTAATTCTATTTTCATCTGATCAGTGAGCTATGGTCAACTGTGGATGGGTCAACTCTTCAGCCAGTTTCACCTGCAGCAACCTCTCTACTGCCTCAATAATAGCCATGCTTTGTTTCATTGCTTCTTATTTGTTTTTCTAAGGGAATTGCAACTTTTGCTTTCTAATTTTCTAATAATGGTACAAACATTGTTTGTATGCTGTCAAGGAAATTTTGTTCCTCAAGTGAAATTGGAGATATTGATAACTTTTTGCTTGTTTTGACTCATGCAGGTTTTACCAGCAATGGTTGTCCATGAATCTGTCATTATTCATTTAACGTGAGAATAAAATCTGAAATACTTATTTAAGAGACATCTTTGCCCCTTAATTATTGATTAGGAGTGTGTCTCAACTTTTCTCTGAATCAGTGGTTAAAGGGCATATCAAAGATGTCTCTTAAATAAATATAAATAACATCTTCTAAGATCTGTCTAAACTCTCAAAGTTATTGCTAATGTTTAAAGGTCCTCAAACATAAAACACGAAAAATGACTCATCATACAAAAATGTTCCAAGTTGTTTGACATTGAACTAAACCATCATAACGATTTACTAGTATAAATCCAACTTGATTGTAATGAATTATTGTGACATGCAACTTTGATCTTAAAATATAAAAACAAATAAATAAATAAATAAAATTGCAAGATTGCAGCTTCTTTTGCCTGGTAAAATCTATGGCGATGTGAGATAGCATAAGGATGCTAAACAATTAAAAATAAAATAAAATCTTCAAAATATGGAGAATCCATGCATAATTTTAGTAGTTTTAGTTCTAATATACCAATACCATAACAATCTTGACCAATTGAGGTTTAGTCTAGCAATAAAAGACAAGTCAAATATAACTAGACAAATTATAGCTTGAATCTCACTTAAAATAATCTCCTACATTCAAGTGCGAATGAGCCAAAGCTTCAAATGTGGAGGAATTTGTTCGTTCATATACAATGAGGAATTGTTGCAAGCTTCGGAAAAAAGAAAAAAAAGGCGAGAATAAAAAGGGGAAGTAAAACCAGGCTCAATTATGCACTTGTTCCTGTGTTCTTAAGCAGTAAAGTAACCTCCGAGAGCAGGGCATTAGAATTAGCCCCGTTACATGAATTTGTTGGATGTGAGATACTGTGCCAATTCAGACTAAATAAATACATACCATTTCTTGTTTGAATTTGTTCTCTTTCATTTGGGTTTTGACGCCATTGATGTAACAAAAGAAAAATGTCTAGGTTGATGTTTTATGTTGCCTTATTAGTAGCATCCTTTGCCACAACCATTAGCTTCCATCTGGTTCAAAGAAGATTGTTCTAAGGGGGTGCTAACAGCATTCATTCATCTGATGCTTCGTTTACAGCTTTGTTACAGTCACATAATACCTTCAGCCTCCTTCGCCCTCAATTGCTACTATTCTGTTCTCCGCCCAATCACGTCCTTCACAGCGAATTTGTCACTGCATCCCATCATCAATCATCACCATGTCTCGCGCATCCTTGTGTTTTTGTATGAATATTGTTTATCATTAATGAAGAAATTGAGATTAATTTTCTTAAGAGATTGACACTTCAAGTATTTTATAATACTACCACATTATTACTACAATATTATTAAGGCAATATGCATTAACTTTCTTTGTCCGCATGGTCCGAATATAGTTATTTATTTATTTTAATGCTAGTGCAAATTATTATGATCTGACATGGAACTATAGCACTTAAACTTAGTAGTTTTTTAATATGTAATTTATCATACACGAAAGCAAGTATTCTAGATTAAAATATGATATGGCAAGAGGTCGTTGGTACATATCATGATCATCTTGTTTGATACCTTCTCCCATATTTGGTGGACTGCTCATGTGATGTGTGTCCCTTCATGTGCTTTCAGCTAGCTCCAAATTGGATATAGCATTCTCAGTGGGTTGCCATGTCATATCTTTGTTGTTTTGCTTAACTCTTTTTCTACCTTCATTGTATGACTCTGAAAAAGCAAACTACCTTTTCATTCTTTTGGGATATTATGTACTCTTTCCTTGACGTTGATAACAATTCCAAAGAGATTGTGATAACTCTCTAATGAGGATTAATTTTTTTGCTTTTGTTTAAAAATTTTGGTTTATCTAGGGTAATTTAGGTTATTTTTAGAATATTTTAGTCTATTTCGATCTTGGTATTAGCTCATGGTCTTTAGTACATAAACATGCATGTTTTTTTTGAATGGTTTGAAGTATTTGTTGAATGAGTTTTAGGTTTGTAAATCATCAAGGAGTCAAGTGCTGCACAAATTGAAAATTTGGGGATACTACTCGACTAGTGCATAAACAGAATGCAACAAAAACTAAATTTTTGGAGCACTACTCTAGTAGTGCTAGCCATTACTCGAGTAGTCCATTGGTAGAATGCAACAAAGATTGAATTTTTGGAGCGCTACTCAAATAGTGCTTGAACAATATATATTTTCAAGATAAAACATTTAATAATATTAAGTCACGTTATTCTATCAGTATCGGTTAAAAGATTATGCTATGATGATCATGTTAGGTTATATATTTAAATTGTTTTCATGGGAATATATCTAAGATAGAATTGTAAGTCAGTGATAGCCCACATTGGCCCTGGCATACCTTGTACAATCGTAAAGTAAAATATGATTCATGTAAATTTAGGGCAAGACCATAAAGCCCGAACATGGTAGCTCATGATGCCTGGTGTCATATATCATGTCATGTAGATTAGGGCAAGACCGTAAAGCCTAGACATTTTAGGAATATCTAAATCGTAATGCTCGGAACGTCTATCTAAAAAACTCCCAACTGAATTATGCTTTCAAATGCTTTATGTACTCTTTGGTGGGAGAAGCCCGAACTTGGATGAACTCTCAAGCCCAACGATCCTTCACTACGTTGGAACAAGTTGAGCAGAAGTTTTTAGAGAGGTTTGGTGTAGAAGAGAAGCTAGCCCATGTTCTATAGGAAATTTATCAATTCTTCTAGGAGGAGGATGAATCTTTTAGCCATGCTTGGAGGAGATTTCAAGCAATCCAAGAAAGGTGTCTGAATCATGATGATTCCTCCTCAGATGCTAGATTTAATTTTTTTACAATGCATTGGATGTGACTGCTAAGGAACGAGTTGATTCTACTGCTGGAGAATCATTGAAGTTGAAGAAGACTCTAGCTCAGAGCTTAGAGTTATTTGAACTCATTGCTAGGAACAACTACTCATCCAAGAAAAGAAGTCAGAAGAAGAATGAGGCGTTGGAGGTCGATACCAACATCGACCTTTTAGCCAAAATTGAAGCAGAAGCTGTTCAGAAACAACATATGGCACAACAGTAACAAGCCTTCCGACGAAAAATGGTTCAAGGAGTGCATGTGGCACAATCAATTGTGTACGCTTCATGTGGAGGTCTTCATACAAATGAGCAATGCCCAATAGTCTCCAATGAAGAGTAGGTTAACTACGTACATGGACAATGGCCCATGGTTTAGTAATCAAGGGGGTTACAATTCCAATTGTAAGAGTCATCCAGACTTTTCTTGGAGCAACAACAATGGAATGTAAAGACCACCCCAATGTTTCCAACAACCACATGCCTCACAGCAAGTGGAAAAGAAAATAGATTTAGATATGATGTTTCAAAAACTGATGGAGAGTCAGTTGTCATTCATGGAGGAGACCAAGAATAAGTTCCAAGAGCAAGACAATTTTAACAGAGAGCAGTCTTCCTTTAATAGGAACCAAGAGGCCTCCATCAGGAATATTAAGCACCAGTTGGGCCATTTATCCCATTAATAATCTACAAGGGTTTAGGGAACTTTGCCTAACAACATTGTGCCTAACCCTTGAAAGCATGTTAATGTAATTACTCTGAGGAGTGGTAAAGAGCTACCTCAGCCTAAAAAGAAGCAAGATCAACAACCTATTAAAGACAGGGAAGAAGTTGAGAAAAAGGGGAACAAGTATGAAATCCCCATGAGAAGAGCTAGTGTTGAACAAGAGGTTGAGAAGCCACTAATTCCTTATCTGCAAAGGATGCAACCACAATTGAAAGAGAAACATGAACTCAATTTGCAAAATTTCTATTAATCTTTTCAAAGCTGCACATCAACATACCATTCATTGAATCCCTAACTCAAATTCTTTCTTTTGCAAAATTTATGAAGGAGATCCTCTCAAGAAAGCAAAAGATTAAGGACAATGAAATTTTCAATCTTAATGAGGAGCATAGTTCCATTTTACAAAGAAAGTTACCCTATAAGCTCAGGGATTTGGGGAGTTTCGCTATCCCATGCACAATTTAGATTGTACAATTTGATAAGACATTGTGTGATTTGGGGGAAAGTGTAAACCTCATGCCCTAGTGAAGCTTACAAAGGTATCTCTGCCACTGGCAGAAGGTCCACCAGGCACCTTGGAATATTATTGAGGATGTATTGATAAAAATGGACAAATTGGTGTTCCCAGTTATTTTTTGTGCTAGATGTAAAAGAAGAAGGCGATTTTCCTTTCATCTATGGAAGACCTTTCTTGGGAACAGGAGGTGCTATAATTGACGTGAGCGACGGGAAGCTTGAGTTAGGGATAAAAGAGGAGAATGCCACATTTCAAGTCTTCAAGTTCCCAAAGCCCTCCCCCCCCCATACCACCTAATTCATGTATTATAATTGGCACCATTGAGAAGGAAAGAGAGACACATACTCAAAGAACTTCTTCACATCAAAAAAGAGGTGAAAATAGTGGATGATGAGCCACCACTACCTAAGCCTATTGGGGTACCCAAATGTTCGAAAGGTACCCACGCAAAACTAGGGAAAGGGGATAAGGCCAACAAGTCTACTCTGAGCAAGCTGAAGTAGCCACATTGAGTGACCGTGATAGTCCAACTTAGGGACTTTAAAGAAAATTGTTTGTTGGGAGACAACCCAACCAAAGGTAACTCTTCAATTTTGCTTTTGTATTGTTATTTTTTTTGTTATTTTTTTATTTTTTTATTTGTACATATTCTCTAATCCTTAGCTCATTTTCATGCATTGGGGACAATGCAAATATTAAAATTGGGGTTGGGAGAAAAATGCATTGTATGTATTTTTCTTTTTTTGCTTTAGTTAGTTTTTGAGTCGATGTTATCACATCCCTGAGTTTTGCAGATTTTGTAGGGAAATTATATAAGGTCAGCCACACAACATATTAATTTTTTCCCTTTTTTGAGTCTAGTGTTTTCCTTTTCTTAGCTGATTGTGGAATCCTGTGATTATTCTGTGTTATTCTTTGCTGCAAATTGTTGAGTGACTGTGGATCCAATTTCTTGCTTGAAAACTTTGTTGTGCATTCATGCTTGAATAGAAAAGTATCACATGCTCATGCACTTATGACTTAGCAACCATTTTTGATAATCATCATGCATTCATCCGTTGCTTAAAATGAGACATGCATTAATTTTGACATGAAACCTTTTTGAAATAGATGTGAGTGAAGTCTAAGCTTAGAAATGATAGAGGCCATGTTTGAAAGCCCACATAATTAGTTGTAGGCCTACCTTGTACATCAATCCTTAGTCACCATGTTTTGAGCCATAAAGAAGCCTATTTTATTGGTCAGCTGTTTGCATGTCAATGTGCCCATTTTTTGTGTGACCCCCTTGATCCTGGAGTTACCTTCAAGCCCAAAGTTTCCAAATTCATGATAATAAGGCAACTCTCTTTTAAGTCGCAACTCTTTGCAACTAAGAAGAAAAAGTAATAAAAAGGGAAGCGCATCAAAACAACACCAAAATGGTGGCTACCACAAGTTAGGGAAGAAGAATTAAAGTAAAAGAAAAGAAAAGAAATCTTGATGAATAAAGGGTGTAAATCCTCTTCCCAAAGCTTAAGGTCATTCCAAGGCGCGAAAGTTCAGACAAAAGGTGGGCGTGAGAGTTGCAACCCAACAATCGGGGGTTGTCAAAAGATAGTGAATCTTGGGAACTAACGTTCCTCAAGTTGAAGGTAAGAAAAACCTAAATGACTATTTTGACATACCTTTACCTTAAGCCCTACAATACAAGCCAATGAAAAGACGTCATTTTCTTAGTTTAGTTGTAGCTCACATGGAAATAGACTAGGTGAATTGCAAACTCTTGATTAGTGATGAAACCCTTTTTAACCACTTTCTCGGATCTTGACACGGCTTTGGTTTTGTCACAACCATGCCAAGCTCGTTGAAAGCTTCTATGCGCTTTTGTCGTTCAAATTAAATTTATATATACATA
>QANU01078815.1:492611-513441 GCA_003254905.1 Nissolia schottii | reverse complement strand
TTTTTTTCAATTTCTTCTCTATCATCTAACCTAAAGAAAATAACATAATCCTCTCATTTCAAGTTTCCCTTCTTCTTAACTTCTGTCCAGTCAAACAAATTGGAAGTGTTACATCCTTGTAAAAGGAGCACTGGTTTGAATCCAATGCTGTAGAAGTGGAGAAGCATATCAAAGTTTTTATATTTTTAAAAGGAAGCTAGAGCTTGTTATTGAAACAGGTATATATTGTCAAAGAGATTCCTTATTCCATTTTTTCTTGTTCCATTTCCATAAAAATTCCCAAATAAAATATAAGAAAATACTCATTCCAAATGAAACATTTATAAAGTTGTTTCGAATTAAACTATTTTATTAGAAAGGGAGTTGATTTAAATCTACTTTCATTTTTTTAAACAGAAATTAATTTAAATCGACTTCTGTAACATTGTATTCATTGATTTTATTTTGTTTTTGTCTAATCTTTGATATTGATTCCAAAGAAAATTAATTTGATTTGATCCAAAAAATTAATGCATAACTATCATGCTATTTTTCTTCCAAATTCAATTAATATCTAAATCAATTTAAAATATTAATTTTAGATACAATAACATTGAATTGATTACTATTTCTTTATAAATGAAAAAATAAAATCTGTAACTATCCAAATAATTTGAAAAACTATATTTCAAATTTTAGACACATAATTAATTTTTTTGGCACTATTCTTAATTATAGCAAAATTCTATGATCTCATATAGTTATAGCAAAATCCTATGAGATCGTATAATTATAGCAAGATCCTATGATATTATATACCCAATCTTGTACATTATATTTAAGCATATTAATTAATAAAAAATATTGTAATAATTTTTCGGGTATACAAATTAATTAATTATTTTAAAATTTATACAATATGACTTTTTTAAGATGGTTATTATAGAAAATAATTTTTTTGGGTAGACAAAGTGGATCTGAATCAGCCTCCACGAAGCCACGGGATCTGAATCAGATCATCAAAAGTAATGTTCGAGTAGTCGTCGGGGCTACATCAAAATAAGTGATCTCAAAGTTATCAAGGTTGTGACTCAGATTGGAAGACAATCAACAACTCGGTTGGACTTCCTGAAGATATGTTGAAGATGCACCACCCAACTCCTTGATAAAAGTTTGCGAATTCGAGATATAATCGAGGCAGCTGGGTGTAAGCGATTATGGTAATTCTGGATAAGCTTAATAGCACTTTGTGAGTCGCAATCAACTCGCACTTGTTGAAAACTACCACGCCAAGCAATATTTAGCACATGCAAAATGCCCCACAACTCGGCTATGGTAATGAATGTCAAACCCAATTTGATCGAGAAGCCTTTAACAAAACTTCATGATTCATCTATAATCAGACCCCCTCATCCTGCACTGCCAGAGCTAAGCACCGAACCATCACAATTCGCTACCACCCATCCAGGTGAAGGAAAGTGCCAACAAACCAGATGTTCCTCCGAGTTGGAAGAGATAGGAGAAGAATAAATATCAACCGGAAGAGAATAATGCTTAAGTCTCAGACCAAAAGAAAACCAAAGATCCCCAATACTAGAGTAAGAGTTATTAAAAATAAAATCATTACAAACGTACCGAGATAATGAAGGGCCAAACCAAACACCGAGCGCCATTCCTGGTCACTGTACCAACCAAAACGATGACTTAGCTTCAGATTTTCTCTAAGCCATGTATGCAGGGATGCGCTGAAGAAATTATACCAACAAGAGGGATGCAATAACCTCTTCCAAAATCTCGATACTACCTCACAATCTCGAAGGGCATGAAGAGTGGTCTCTGTAGCCTGACTAGAGCATCGAGGACATGAGATATCCAAAGAGAGATGACGACCCAATCGATTCAGATTAATCAATAAACCTTCTCTGGAAACCAGGTAAAGGAATGACTTCACCCTCTCAACATAGAAAATAATTTTTACTGACACAATTGCATGTACAAGTAATGAAACTTGTATCTTTTAACATTAAATTCATATAATTGTAAGGACTTTTCTTTTTTGACGTGATAAAATTATATGGAATTAAATTCATTTTATTGCATAAAAAATAAAAATCATTATGCTTTTATGACAATCGATCATAAGATCTTGCTACAATTATATGATCTCATAGGATCTTGTTATAATTATATGAGATCATATAATTATTAAATTAGACTAACATCCAAATTACAAATTACCAAAATCGAAATTATTCATTATTAAAATTAGTAGTTTTATTTTAAAAAAAATCGATTTAAATTAATTTTTATTAAAAAAAAGAAAAATAAAAAGAAAATTGGGTTTCACGGGAGGAGTCGATTTAAATTAACTCCCTTTATATAAAAAGCAGTTTATTGTGAAAACAACGTTACAAATAGTTTATTATAAGAATGGGTATATTTGTCTAGTTTACTTTGGTCAAAAAAATCTCCATTTTTATTTCATATTCCAATTAAATAATAACGTGTTTGTAGTTTTACGAAGGAAAAGAAATGAAAGGAGTTGAAAGGCTAAATTTAAAACTTAAAGGTACAATTAAGCTTCTAATCTCTTTTCTTTCTTTTTATTTTCCTTCAAAATAAAACTCAAGAACATCGTGATACATGTGTTCGGGCTTTGATTACATGAAAAACTTACCCTTTCTAATTTCAGATGCTTTTCTTTTTTTGTGCATGTGACATATTCGTAAATTATAATCCTTCTATAATCAGTAATCAAACACTTTGCTTAGAGATTAAAACATAGTAGCAAGATTGCAGGATCAGCAACAAACCATATTTCTATTAATTTATATGAGATTTGCTTCCCCGTTTTTTCAATTTGCGTGTTAGGCTCGTCATGTCCAAATTCAAAGTTGTGTACAAATCACACTTCCATGGTTGACTTGAATCTAATGACCAAAGTGGTGGAATACACATGCAGAAGTAACACAAGTAACTTGGAACCTCAAAGTTTTCCAATAAGCTTTCTTCGGCCGCAGATTGTGGTGGCACTTTGTATGTACTATATAGTTAAATATTACCCCTTTTTGTTTTGTAATTGCTTAGTTACATAATTCTAATTTGTATGCAATTTTTCTCATACATAGTAGCCACAATCCTGTGTGCATCTGCAGAATTTCATCAAATTCCATATCCTTAATAACATGAAGTCACTTCCCAACCCCACAAAAACCCAACCTCTGATCAAATTCATCTTATTCTCCTCAACAATTTGTGCCATTGCTCTGGTATTTTCTGTGCTACTCTTGGCCTCATCAAAGCTAGTAAACGTGGACCCTTCACCACAACATGTTTCTGACCCCACAACACTCGACCACCTTGTGTTTGGAATTGCCTCAAGTGGGAAATCATGGCCTAAGAGAAAGGAATATGCAAAACTATGGTGGAAACCCAACGAGGGAATGAGGGGCTGTGTATTTGTGGACACCCTCCCAAATAATAATGACACTGGTTCTTCTCTTCCTCCTCTATGTGTCTCTGGTGACACTTCTCGGTTTCTCTACACTTACAACAATAACAAGGGCGGTCAGAGATCGGCGATTCGTGTGGCACGTGTTGTAAAAGAGACAGTGGCATTGAACCATTCTGGTGTTAGGTGGTATGTGTTTGGGGACGATGACACTATTTTCTTTCCTGAGAACCTGGTGAAGACTCTCAACAAGTATGATCACGAACTTTGGTACTATGTTGGTGCACATTCTGAGATCTACGAGGGGTGCCAAGTTTTTGGTTTTGGTATGGCCTTTGGTGGAGGTGGTTTTGCTGTCAGTGCATCTCTTGCAGAAGTGTTGGCAAAGGTATTTGATTCGTGTATAGAGAGATATCCGCATCTGTATGGAAGTGATGCCAGGGTGTACTCTTGCATAGCAGAACTTGGTGTTGGATTAACACATGAACCCGGTTTTCATCAGGTAACAATTGATTTGGAATTGTTGAAAATTGTACAATATTTTAAGTTTTTTTCTTTAGTAATGTCATATAGTTAGAAATGTTGAAATAACTCACAAGTCAAAGTTAATATTTTACTCTCATTCTCCTTATTAAGGACAATCTACTGTACAAGACTCTCACTTAGTGGGGTCTAGAGAAGGTAAATGTATAAAATATTATCTCTACAAACAGAGAGACTGTTTTTAGGATTTGAACCCGTAATCTTCACAAGGCAACAACCTTACTGGTTGTGCCGAGTCTCGCCCTCTTCTTGATCCTCCTTATTAACCCTATATATTTTGTTTGTGATTATGAAATTGGATTAGGTTGACTTGAAGGGAAATATCTTTGGCCTATTGGCTGCACATCCAATGACTCCCCTGTTGTCCCTACATCATCTAGCTCACGTAGATCCAATATTTCCCAACATGACAACCACAAGGGCTCTTGAACATTTATTTGAAGCTGTAGATGTTGATTCCCAGAGGGTCCTACAACAAACCGTTTGCTATGACAAAAGGTCCTCATGGACAGTTTCAGTGTCATGGGGCTATGCTGTTCAAGTGTTCCAGAACAACATGCTTTTGCCAGAAGTTGTGAGAATACAGAGAACATTCAAGCAGTGGAAGGAAGGGGGTGTCTTGGCAGGAATATTCACTTTCAACTTAAGGGAAGTTCACCCTGACCCATGTAGGAGGCCCTCAATTTTCTATCTAGACAAGGTTTCTTATGGTGAAGATGGCATCATAAGCAGCGATTACATAAAGTCTTTTCAAAATTGCTCACATGACATGCCAACTAAGAAACTTGAAGTGATCAAAGTGGTAACAAATAAGCTAGACCTTGACATCAAACAGGTGATTTTCTAATTCTGTTAGACACTGTTATTTGTGGATGGTTTTACATTTACATTGGTAATAATAATACTTAAAATAAAATTTTATTTTTGTGTTGCAGTTGGAGAGTCCTAGAAGGCATTGCTGTGATGTATTGCCTTCTAGTGCTGCTGATCTCATGGAAGTTGCAATCAGAGAATGCAAAGATGAAGAGCTGATTTACATGGACTGATGGATCGGATGCACATAATAAATTAAACCTATTTTTTGATATGCTTTAGCAGAGGTCATTTTTTAATAGAGAAATTTTTGCATAATCTTAGAACATATTTAATGCATGTTCTAGAAATATTATCAATTATTGATTTTATGTTCTTTATATATTTTTTTGAAAAATATAAATTAAAATTAATAACTAATAATGTTTCTAGAACATACATTAAATATGCTCTAAGAGCATATAATAATTTTTCCTTTTTCTTTGTAGATTTGGGTTGAATAGAGCAAAAAGTTCTTAAAAAAAAATACACACATATATATCGAGGGAATGATCTAGATGTAATAACTAGGGCCAAAGCTTCAAAGATGTGCCCCACCAATTTCTGCATGAGCTATTGAGCTTCTTGGAAAATAGAGGAGAGATTTTCAGTGAGAAAACTACTTAATACTTGGAAAAATAAACGACGTGACATTGAATAAGAGATGAGGAGGTTGAATCAAATTATTAATAATCTTTGAAAAAAAAAATGGAGAGAGATCTTTTCAACAGAGACTTGTATTCAAATATTGGGTGACGGGTCCATACATCACCCTTGTTCATAATTATTGAATCTCTAGCTTAATTCAATTTCTTATTTGTTTCTTTCTTCGTTTATTTATTTGTTTTTTTTTTTTTAACTTCTCGAAAAGGAGTGAATTTCATTCAACTTAACTCAGCTCGCGTTACCTTTCAAACTCTATTGACTTTCAAAATCAAACTCAACACTAATATTTTAAAGTAGAGAGATACTTGGGGGCATTTGGTTCCACTTTTTATTTTTAGAATTTTTTGTTTATAAGATTTTGTAAAAGAAACAGTGAAAACTATAAAATTCAGTTTCCTATTTTCACTATTTATTTCATAAAATTCTAAAACCAAGAAATTTTGGAGATGAAATCTGGAAATGAAAACTAAAACCAAACACACACAATTTTTTCTTGACATAATAGATAGATTCTTTATTAATTCTTAAATCACTGATGATACTCTAATATGTAACAACTAGCATTAGCACAACTTATGTTGATGACCCACTTTATGTGGAATTGGGCCCACATGGCCCAATCGATGGCTAGCCCGCAGATGCCCAAATTGTGCCTGGACCAACAGTAGATCAGTCTAGATGGCCTACAGGGCACATGAGCCCTGCTCCACGAAAGAGGGTCCACCTCACAAAGGGAGCTTAGCTCCTTGGAAAGAAGTCTCAAGGGAAGCCTCCGAGAGATTTGTTGTATTGGGAAATGTGGCTTGGAAGGATTTGGAATGAAGGAAAGTGTTTGACATGTTTATACCTTACAAGGGGCCTTCATGGTAGAAAGGGGATGAAACTGATGCCTGCTCTGTACGCTGATGAGGAAGCACCCACCAAGGCTACATGGGACTAGAAGGAACCGACTGTGAAGAGGTACAACTCCGAATAGGTACCAACCTCGACGAAGTACCAATCTCTGAGAAGGCACTTCTCTAGTGTGCCCCTTAGCATCTCCATGACTAGCACATTGGATCCTCGACCAGCTCATGAAAACTCACTAGAAATGAGTCTTATACTAAAAAATGAATTACTTGGAGGAGGGATATCGTGGTCAAAGATTCCCTATACATTATTGGTTAAGTTGCAATGTTGAGGCAACAATGAGAGGTCACTTTCAAGATTAATGGTCTTTGTTCCTTTTGAAGGGAGTTGTCCATAAAAGGACCCCAGTAGAAAGAAGATGAGCAACAAGAACAACAAACAGAACAACAATGACTACCACACCAAAAACACGCATGAAAAAGAGTGGAAACAGAGCAAGGCAATGTTCCAATCATCTTCCCAAAACTACCATGAAGCTTCATATGTTCTTGTCTAAGCCACCATAGTTAGAGTTCTCATTATCTCTTACTTCTCTAAAGCTTACGAACACACATAATAGCACCCCACTAAACACAGTATCAACAATCAGCAATCAGGATAAGAAAATATTTTAGGAAATATTTCATATTGAGTTAAGTGTCATGCATAGTACGAGTGTGGGTAAAGATGATGACACTTGTATGGTCATAGCCCTACACCCCTATAAATGTGTCCCAATTTGATAAATTAGATTAGTAAGAAAAATCACATTTCTTGAGTTTCACTCCTTTTAGCCTTGGTTTTTTAGTTTCCTTATCTTTTAGCTCAATTTAGGAAATTGAGCTTCAATATTTACAACACTTTTAATGTTGCTATTAATACTTTCATCGGCTTACATTGCATTAAAAAATATTAATGAAACAAATAAGCAAGTTTGGCAGACTAATCTACTAATTTAATTGGAATTGGATTTTTATTTTAAGAAGTAAGAAATATACACAAAATAAAGGAAAAAAGACTCAGAATGGAAGTTAACTTTTATTGACATCAATAGTGTCTCTGTGTGTGTGTGTATATATATATATATATATTTTAGGGATAATTTAGTTTTTAATTTCTTGTAAATCACAAATTTTAGAAATGGATCTTATCAATTAGATTTTTTGTTAAGTATGATTTTTAACCATGCATTAATTATTTGTTGCTTATGTCATGTATGAAGTATACCTCATTAATTAATGATGAGAGATTACATTTGACAATATATGACGAAAAATCTAATTGAGAGGTTCTATTTCAAATTTTAGTTACATTAATTATGTTCGTAATTATGTATTGTGTATTGATAATAATTCTTGTGTAGTTGGCATTTGGATATTATTGGTCTTGTATATTTCAGACATAAATCTTGTAAGGTATTTGTATATTATTGGTCTTGTATGTTTCAGGCTTAGATCCGAAAAGATGGTTGATTATTGTTATTGAATGTTGTTTTATCGAGTGTATAACAAGTCACAGTAACAAACCGTAATAACAGACCACCGTAACAGGTTGTCGTAACAGGCAAGACAATAAATTTTTTTATAATAAAAAATATATACAGGTAGACCTATAAGCTCCAAGTCAAACATGACAGGTTAAAAAAAATAGCCTATAACTATTAATAGATTAAATCTAGGCAAAAATTAACGAGACAGGCTTGACCTGCCTTTGCCTTTATCTGACGTGTTCCCTTCCTAAGTGTGAGCATTGGATATTTAAATTTTTTTAGTGGTAGCATTAATTACTCTCCATTAAGTAACATGCTGAAAACTCAATCTTGCCCAGAATCATACGGGCTTCAAAATGAATTAATCCCTCACAGCTGTTCATAGGTCATGTGAACTAGTCATTCCAGTCGTTGCCGTGGACTACGGATATTTTTAGTCTCTATAAAAACTAGTACCTTTACGTAGAAACCAAGTTTCTCTGACATGATTAATTTTTAATATTAGCAAGGTTGGCTTTTAGTTAAGAGTGTCTAACTAGTATTAATTTATAAAAAATGTTACATGTACAGTTACATTTGAATAATATTTGAACAATTTTTTTATAAAAAATATGAGTTTCACCCTGAAAAAAAAAGTAAGTATAATAGAATACATACTTTTATAAGAGAATTGTCCAAATATTATTATGTAACATTTTCCTTAACTTATATACCTCTTCGTCTCTTAACCAATCTATAACTATTAATTAGGCAAGCAAAAATTTTAGCGTGCAATGATAAAAGTTGACCGTAGCATTTGGAGGAAGTGCCCTAAGTACGCCGTAATTTACTTGAAGGCGGGGGCCTCCTTCCCTTTCGCTAAAGATAAAGAATATATAATTGACAATACAAGAAATTTATTGCAGGGATTTTGTACGAATATAATTCTAATGTTTCACCTTTAGATATACTTCTAATAAAAATGAGTTTCATCATAAGTGTGCATAAATGTGAATAATTAGAATTATATCAATGCAATAATTATTTCTTTAACTCATACTCATTAGAACCTCAAAAATTAAGAATTGATCTCTTTAAGTAAATTTTATGTCATGTGTTATTAAATTTCATTTTTCATCATTAATTAATAAATTAATTAATAGAGTGGATCTCGTGCATAATATAATCAACAAAAAAAATTAATGATAAAAGAACACGTCACACAAAAATCCAGAGCATTCATCCCTCAAAAAATCGCAGTTTGGACACACAACTACAAGAGAAGTCCATGTAGTCCTAATTGGTGCAAAGGCTTGGGTGACTAGTGGCTACCAACCAAACTAGACGGAAGCGTGAAAGCTCTCCCAAAGCTTTCTTACGCCGTGGTTTGCGGTCTCACTTTGTAATTTAATTTGACTTTATATTATATGGTTTATATGCATTTGAGTTTAATTTGTGTGCAGCATAATCTCACACAATTAGCAGCAGTACCATATAGCCCTGTTTAATTAAACCTGTGTACCTGAAGAATTTCCCCTCGTAAATAAAACATGCAGCTGCTCATTCATAAAACCACCAAAACTCAATCTCTCAAAATCTTCATTCTATTAGTCTCCGCTTCACTTTGTGCCACGTATATCCTGCTATCAACGCCCACGCTAGGCACATCAATAAGTCTACTAAACTTGCATCATTACTATTCTTCATCACAAGATGATGTGTCTAATTATAATAAGCCTACGACACTCGATCACATCGTGTTTAGCATTGCCTCAAGTGGGGCTTCATGGCCTAAGAGGAAGGAATATACCAAGCTATGGTGGAACAACAATACAATGCGGGGTTGTGTGTTCGTTGATACCCTCCCAATTGAAGACAATTCAATTGCAAACTACAATGACACTGGTTCTTCACTTCCTCCTCTGTTTGCCTCGGAAGACACTTCTCGATTTAGCTACACTTACCCGAGGGGCGGTTCTCGATCGGCGATCCGCATAGCGCGTGTCATAAAAGAAACTCTGGCACTAAACCATTCTAACGTCAGGTGTGTTACAAATAAGAACATGCATTAGATTGATTTGATTGTGATTTAGGTTGTTTTGGTTTGATTCCTATCATTATGTTTTTATTTTATTCTCAACTTGTAAATAGCCATATAATCTTTGTACTCATAACAGATCTAAGATATGATATTATTTGAACATATTCTAACAAGGTGGTATGTGTTCGGGGACGATGACACAATTTTCTTCTCGGAGAATCTAGTGAAGGCTCTCAACAAGTATGATCACAGGCTCTGGTACTACATTGGGTCAAACTCAGAGAGTTACCAGGAGAACTGGACCTTCGGTTTTGGAATGGCTTTTGGTGGGGCAGGCTTTGCTATTAGCTCCTCTCTAGCAAGAGTGTTAGCAAAGGTGTTTGATTCATGTATAGAACGGTACCCGCATCTGATGGGAAGTGATGACAGGGTATACTCTTGTGTAACTGAACTAGGTGTTGGATTAACACCTGAACCTGGTTTTCACCAGGTGATTAACGATTACTCTCTCTAGTCTTGAAAATTTTATCTTAAGATTTCTTTCTTAATTAGCATGATGTAACATGTCTTGCCTTATTTCATCTTGGACTGCCCAA
Organism: Nissolia schottii; assembly: GCA_003254905.1. Classification (NCBI taxonomy): domain Eukaryota; kingdom Viridiplantae; phylum Streptophyta; class Magnoliopsida; order Fabales; family Fabaceae; genus Nissolia; species Nissolia schottii. The sequence goes on along the minus strand of QANU01078815.1, from coordinate 502,957 downwards.
TATTCTGCAACACTCAATACCTTTTTATCTATTGAGCCGCCAGTCTTATTTATAGTTGCGCTAGCCTACTTCAACGATGTTACATCATTTTGGTCCCCTCTGAGATCATTGATGGTTTCGACCATTCTGTCGCCTCACATGCATGACTAGCCACTTGCTCATTTGTAGTTGTCATCCTATTATTTTTCTTTTTATAAATCACAATATCTACTTTGTTGCACCCTCAATTAAGGACCTTATGGGTCGGAGTAAGATCTTAACTACCAACCTCCTAAGATACATGCATGTTGGAATGAGAGATTTTTGCAGGATCACATTCTACCACCTCATTTTTAGGCACGATAAATAGGAATATCATATTTATTTAAAGTATAATCGCTCATTTATGGACCTCTTACATTTGATTGTGAGCGTGCCTATAAATAATGTGGTACACTTGTGTCTATCTTAGAATTTTTTTGTCAAAACATATTTATTGTCGATCTTTATTTTCTTTTAAAAAGTCTTTTTCTGTTATTGACTATGTAACATTACCCTTTAATTTGGAATAATGCTAGAGTCTCCTAACTATTTAGTCTAATTATCTTTCTAACAACCTCATGAAGCCATTTGGCAATTTTGGGAGACAAGAAAAAAAAATATTATTCCGGGATGTCATTCATTAAAATTGATAGGAAGATAATTAAACTAAAAAGTTAAAAGGTTTAGTATTTCTCTTATCATCATTTTTTTAATCATATTTTTGTAACATTAACCTTAAGTGTTTCTATTTGATCAAAATCCTTTCATATTCTCTACTAACATAAGAGTGTCATATTTAGTATTATATAATTAGAGATAAAGACACAAAAATAAAATTAATAGATTAACATAAATAACAAAGGGTCCCACCGATCTTGACTTGTTTATTTTTAATTTTTTATTTTTTATTAATCATATATTGTGTGATTATGAAATGTGACCAGGTTGATTTGCGAGGAAATGCATTTGGCCTGTTGGCTGCACATCCAGTAACTCCCCTACTGTCCCTCCATCATCCGGATTCCATAGATCCAATCTTTCCTAACATGACAACTAAAAAATCCCTTCAGCATTTGTTTGAAGCGGTTAATGTTGATTCCCAAAGGATCCTACAACAAACAATTTGCTATGACAGACAGTTTTCTTGGACAATTTCAGTGTCATGGGGTTATGCTATTCAAGTGTTCCAGAACCCTATGGTTTTGACAGATGTTATGAGAGTTCAAAAAACATTCAAAGACTGGCTAAAGGGAAATGTTTTGAGAACACTGTATACTTTCAACATCAAAGAGTTTCACCCTGACCCGTGTAGAACGCCTACCATATTCTATCTTGAAAATTTGTCTACTGACAAAGACGACATCATCATAAGTAATTATAGGAAATCTTTTCAAAACTGCCCATACAATATGAAATCACCAAATACACTGGAAATGATCAAAGTGGTCTCGAACAAGTTAGAGCTAGACATCAAACAGGTAATATGGATGTGATTATGTTTTTTTTGTTCCCCCTTTCTTGTGCATAGATTATGGTATCTATTTAGGACTGTGAAATGATGGCTTTGGGCTGGCGAAAGAAAAATTTTAGAAAACAAAATATTTTACAAAATTTAGTTGTTAGAATGATATGATATAATTATTGATATTTGATGAATAAATGAGTTATATCATTTTATTTTGTCCAATAATTATCATAACTTTTTATCAAATATTCTGATAATACTTTTCTTGTGTATCATTGTTGTTAGAAAAAATTACTTAATAACTATTCCTTTGCATTGCAGTTGAAGAGTCCAAGGAGGCACTGTTGTGATGTCCTGAGCTCCACTGCAGCTGACATAATGGAAATTGAAATAAGAGAATGCAAAAACGATGAATTAATTTATATGCACTGAAGTATCATATTATTTCAGAGCTATATATTAAATCTATGTAATAGAGCTAGACGCGTTTGGGGGAATCGTTTGGATGTATAGTAACTATATGTTCACCCTATCTATAGGTATAGCAGTTTCAGGGCCAAAGCTTGAAAGAGTTGCTTCAGTGGGTTTATCTTTGCAATTTCTGCATGAGCTATTGAACTTCTTGTAAAACAGAAGGGAGGATTTTCAGTAAGAAAAATACTTATACTAAAAATAAATAGAAAAAAACAAATAAATATGGTTTTGAATGATTTGAATCGGAAAATTAACGGGAGGGATTATGGATAAATAAGGAGTTCGTAAGCTTTAGAGGAGTAGATTGTGAGCAAATGATGATCATGGGAACTATCTTGGTCTTGTCTCGGATTGAGTGAACGGCTAAAACACAATAGAATACCATGGGGATGAGCTATGTCAAGTCAAGTTCAACAATGGCAAAAGCATATAAAGACGCACGAGTGATGAACACTATTTTGAGTTTAGGTTTTGTGTGAGTTTATTCATGGTTTCTCTCTGGTTTCTTAAGTTCAAGGATAGAGAGGATGGGCTTAGGGTACCCTTGGAATCTTGGGAGAGCTGGGTGATGTGATGGGTTCTAGACTTATAGTGGTTCAATTTTAGAGTTTTCTTGGGTTAAGAGGTTGAAAGGACGAGAAAGAGAGGGGTATGTCAGTTGCATCTCGAGCCTTACACCCTTTCCCTGCACCCTCTGTTTCAAGGACTAAATTGATATATTATTCTATCTTATTATATATATGAAATTTTTAAACAAATGAATATGAAAATCAATTGCTTTTTTAAATGCGACAATAAAATAAATAAATAACAATATAATCACATTGCTTTTTTTATTCTTTTCCGGTAACACACTCCTCAATTAATTATATTTGATATTCCTTCTCCTTCCCAATATTTTATTCATTTAATTGGATGTTCTTTCTCGGTTTTTATTGATACTAATTATTATTTAGGTATTTAAATAGAGGGGCGGATGGAGGGGTTTAGCCTACACTTTTTTCTATACATATTTAGCCCTACACTTTTTTTAAGTAAGGATTTAGCCCTTGGTACTATTTCTATAATTTAATTTTCAATACATCTTTTTTATTTTTTTTTATTAAGATATTTACCATTACTTTTTTTATTTGTTTATGTCATCTATGTGAGTCCCACCTCCTCACTTAATAGTAAGAATTCACAAATGACATTGTCACGTAAAAAATTTAATTGGGAAAATCCATTCTCATCCTTTGTATAGTTAAATTTAGTTTTTTTTATATCAAGAAGTTAGAGGGAGGCTCCTTCCAAACAGTAATTATGTGGCAAAATGGTAAAAGAAATATGATTGCAGTACTTTAAAAAATAAAAATAAAAAATGTGAATGTGCACAACAAAAAATGTGTCACGTCTTGTATACCTCACTCTCTTTAACAATCCCTTTGTCTCATTTTTTCTTATTTTTTATTTTTTTTTCACTCTTCTGCTCCAATCTCCCTTCATTTTTTTCTTCTTCATTTTTTTTTTCTTTACAAGATATTATGAATCCTTGAGTTTTCATTTTCTTTTCGATCATATTCGTTTTTTCAAAAGTTTGTGCATGCGTGTAAAAAAATTTGTGCATTATTGTTCAAAAATTTGTGTGTGTGAGTACCAAAGTTTACTTCTTTGAGTTCATTTTTGTTTCCGTCATATTGTTTGTTTTTAGTTGTTCAAAAGTTTGCGCATGTATGTAAAAAAGTTTGTGTTTTCTTATTTAAAAGTTTGTGTATGTGAGTACTAAAGTTTTTCTTTCTTTATCTTCGTTTTCGTTTTCATTTTTATCATATTTTTTATGTCTGGACTTCAAAAGTTTGTACATGTGTTTAGAAAAGTTTGTGTAGACTTGTTGAAAAGTTTGTGCACGTGAGTACCAAGATTTTCTTCTTCGTTTTCAATTTATTTTCTTCTTATTCTTTGCTTCTACTTGTTAACAAGTTTGTGCACGTCGATTCAAAAGTTTGTGCATTTGCTTCAACATGTGTGTGAAAGGTAGAGAGTGAATCCACACACTTATTTTGTGAGTGGGGAGCAGGAGAGAGAGGGTGTGCGATAATTACTTTTTTCTATTTAATGCGCAACAGATCTAATTTGATTTTAGTTTCATATTTAAAAAAGTTTATTTATGTGTGTATAAAAAGTTTGTTCATGTGTATGCAAAAGTTTGTACACTCAGTGTCACTATATATATCATACGTACATCATATGGTGTTAGTACAGTAGCGACATTTTGAGTGGACCCCTAACAACACTATAAAAAATTATTAAATTGTTGGAATTTATCAATGAATTGCCAGAAAAATTGTTGATTTATTAAAATATAATAAAATAATAGTAATTTATCATTTGATGTGATGTAAGCTTTGTGTTAAGTCGTTAAAAATTGGGTTAAATAAATTTTCACACCCTCTTAATTTTTTTGTTTGAATCCTCGATAGTTTTTTTTTGTTTTCATTCTTAATGTTAAGTTGAACTATTAAAAGATGATGTGGTGGACAATAGTTAGGTGAGACTCATTGTAATTTTGTCAAATTAAGTTTTAACTATAGTCAAATAAGTAAAAAATGATCGAATCAAACTTAAATTGTGGTTAAATATCCATGGTTCAAAATTCACACCTAAATCACGATTCTTATCGATGTAGTTATTTGTATATTAAAAAATGCTACGCACACAATATTCACACTCCATACTTTTGTGAGTGTAAATATTGGGTATCTAGAAATTTTGAGTGGTAGCATCAATTACTATTCATTAAGAAAGTAACATGATGAAAATTCATTCTTATTTGAATCACAAGGGCTTCAAAATGATTTAATCCCATCATAATTGTTGTTTATTCGCTGCATGTAGGGGTGAAAGCAAGTCAGGCCTCCTGTTGAGGGCCTTTGGTCTGGCTCGTTTAGGACCTAACTCGAGTTAACTCATTTAATAAACAAGTTAGATCCAGGCTTTTAAAAAAAGTCTTTTTTGACTAAATAGGCACCATAGACAATAAAAATGCCTATTAGGCCCACTAGGTAAACCTATTTATAAAAAGTATTTTTTTTCTATTCTTGAATATTAAAAAAATCTATTATATTCTTATAATATGACTTAATCATATTCAAAAAAATTTTGTTTCTCATTTTTCTCTTACTCCCTTAGAAATAAAGTCAAACATTTTTCTTTGACTCTTCATCTTTGTCTTAGAGCTAAACACCTAACGCTTTATCTTTTTATCGGTTGTATAATGCCTATTAATTTATTTACTCTTGTTATATCACTTCAATCTTTGTAAATTAGTATTCTTTCTTAGTTACTGGTATAATTCATTTTCTTTCGTGCTTATTTTGGCTGTGTTAATCTTAAATAACTGAAAAATATTGTTTCCTGTATTTCTTGTTAATGACTTAATTAAATACATATGTATATCATCAATGACAAGCAATGCGTAAACTTTTTATTTTTCTTTGTTTTAAGTAGGTTTGTAAATAGACTTTTAAGAATGTCAAACTGAACCTTAGAAACAAGCCTATGAAGGATAATAGTCCCAGAATCAAGCCGAATGATTTAGAAGTAGGTTATGTCTATTTAAGCCAAAATCTAACTCGACTTGGACCATTTTCACCCATAGCAGCATGTACATTAGGGATAACAAAATGAGCGAGGCAGGGCAGGGTGGACCAACCTGCGTCTAATCCGTGTATAAACGAGGCAGAGTAAGACAAATCAATTTTTTATGTGGGCCAAAAATTCATGTTCATCCTGCATTTTATCCGGCTTGCGAGTTAGTGGGCTAACCCGCAAACAGGAATTAAAAAAAAAATTAAGTATTTAACAATGCTTCTCTAACTTTTTTTTTTTTTGATAAAATGCCTCTCTGACTTTGTGATATATAATGCTTTTGTCCAAGAAGTCTTTAACTGAATCATGAAGGTGAATGAGTGATAATGTTTAATTCCATTTTGGGGGAAAAGTTGATATTTAGGACAACATTGCTCTGGCTATATACACACCTGAAAATGTGTTTTGCACTGAAATAGACTGCCTATTAGTTCCGTTATTTGTACACCTCAAAAATAATCACCCAATAAGCACTCAACATAGAAACAAACATTACATGATAGATAAACAAACATTATGTCACAAAAAAACAAACATTGTCAAACATAGAAAATGAACAATATTAAATACATGCATGCAGAAGTATGCAAAAATGTTCGATGACAATATTTGTTTATCTATTTGTTGCAATATTAAACACACATGTATGCATGCATATAAAAATGTCCAGTGACAATGTTTATTTCTCTATTGTGTAATTTTTCTTTCTATGTTTTATAATGTTTGTTTTTCAATTAGGTAACTATTGAGTGACTATTTTTGAGATGTATAAATAACATTTTTGGAGATCGGTGCTTTAAATCTAATGATGTTGGGGTACTTCAAGAACCTGTGGTTTATGATCCTAAAAGATACACACTACAACATAAAATAAAAAAAAAAACAAATACACACATATAATACATAAAATAACTCTACGTTCACAAAATAAACCATGTTTCAAATCCAAAATAAGCCATCACATTTTTTTTGGTTTTTCCCCCATTTTATGTTTTATTTTTTTATTTTTTAATATAACCTCACCCCACCTCAGTCCGTGTTAGTCCGCAAGTTAAATGAGCTAACTCATGCAAACTAAAAAAATTAAATGAACTTAAAATTTGTGTTCACCCCGTAAAAATTGGCAAGTAGCTCATCCCACCCAAACCCATTTTGTCATTCCTAGGAACATGTTGCTAAGTTTTTAATCTTAAGGGTGTAAAAGAAGGAAAAGAAGAAACTGCCATACAATTAGCTGAGAAAAACTAGTACATTTACGTAGAAACCAAATTTCTCTAACGTTTATTAATTTTTAATATTAGCAAGGTTGACTTCCTAGTAGCAAGAGTGTTTAACTAGTGAATTATTAACTTATAACCTCTTCATCCCTTAACCAATATGTAATTATTATAATTAAGTAAGCAAAAATTTTAGTGTGCAATGATGATTTTCTTATACATGTTGATAGTAGTTAATAGAGTTGTGTTATAGGCAAAATAAAGTTGACCGTATAGCACTGGGAGGAGGGCTACTAAGTATGCCGTAATTTACTTGAAGGTGGGGGCATTCCCCTTCGCTCAAGACAAGCATAGTTGACCATATGACTGGTTTGATTTGCGAGATTCGGGTATTGAGATAATTTTAACACCTTAGTTTAAGTCATGAAGGTGACGCCAAGACACCTTAGTTTAAGTCATGAAGGTGGGGGCATTTCCCTTCGCTCAAGACAAGCATAGTTGACCATATGACTGGTTTGATTTTCGAGATTCGGGTACTGAGATAATTTTAACACCTCAGTTAAGTCATAATAAAAGCAAACAAAAATACATTGTATATAATACATTTTTATGATCATTTATCATTGCATTAAATGTACAGTTTTTTTTCTTCTCATTCACACATGCTCCTCCTCTTCTTCTTCTTCCCTCAAATTCATCTTTCCTTCTTCGTTCTTTATTTCATTTATCACAAAAGTTTTTTCCTTCATTTTTTTTCTTCGATTTTTTGTTCATTTTTCTTTATTTATCACATATATAATCTTGATATAATCTTTTCTTTATTTTTTCTTCTTCCTTTTTTTTCTTTGCAAGATATTATAGATCTTAGAGTTTTCATTTTTCTTTTCGTCATTTTTTTAATTTCTAATCATTCAAAAGTTTGTGTATGTGAGCGGTAAAGTTTTCTTTTTCATCATCGATTTCGTGTTTGTCGTTGTATTCGTTTCTAGTTGTTAAAATGTTTGTGTATGTGTGTGAAAAATTTTGTGCATTATTATTTAAAAATTTGTGCACATGAGTACCAAAATTTTCTTCTTCGTCTTCGTGTTTGTGGTTTTCGTTTTGATCTTAATTTTTGTTTTTGTTTGTTCAAACGTTGTGTATGTGTTTAGGAAAATTTGTGCATTCTTGTTCAAAAGTTTATACAAGTGAGTGCCTAATTTTTGTATTCGTTGTTTTCGTTCCATTTTTGTCTTATTTTTTGTTTTTACTTGTTGAAAAGTTTGTGCAAGTCAGTTCAAAAGTTTGTGCATCAGCTTTAAAATGTTTGTGCATAGTAATGAGCAAGTTCACTTACTTAGAGTGTGAGTGTAGAGCAAGAGAGAGTGTATAAGTTACTTTTCGTTATTTAATATGCCACAAATTTGATTTGATTCTGTTTCATATATGAAAAATGTTTGTACACGTGTGTAAAAAAAATTTGTGCATGTGTGTAAAAGTTTGTGCACTCTATGTTGCGGTGCATACCATACGTATGTCGTACGATAGTTGTATAATGACATCAAAAATGATGTACCCCTAAACATTACTAACTATTCTTTTCTTACTATTTCACAAATACTTATTTACTTTTTAAATTTATACCACATAAACTATTCTTTTTCTTACTATATCTCTAGTAAATTAACATACTCTCTCATATTTATACATTAATAATAACTCCAACCAACCCTATTATTTCTATATTAAATAAGGACAATTGTGTAACATACTACTCCCTTTGTCTACTTTTTGTTGTCATTTTTGACAAAAACACACTGATTAAGAAATCATTTAACTGATACTAAGACAAAGAAAATATAGAGTGGACAGACAAAATTAACTTTGAGCAATAAGTGATATAGTTATTAAGTGTTATATGAAGTATGACAAATAATAAATGTATAAGTGTAAAAAGTACATTTAATGTTTTCTTAATCTAATCAAATGACAATTAATTTTATACAAATTTTTATTTGAGACGCAATGATAAAAAGTGAGCGGATAAAGTATCAACCTTTTCTTACTTTCATATTTTTCAAACTTTTTCTTAATATCCTCCGATAATTCAAATTTAAAGTAAACAATTTAAAAGAATGGAGTTTTGTACAATAATTTTTCGTTTGACTTGGTCTTTTGAACCTCAAAAATCATACTTTGGAGTTTGGCAGAAAACTACAAGAGTTAAGTCAATGCAGCGGACCTAACTGGAGCAAAGGCTTGGGGTGGGGTGCCTTGTGGGCACAGACCAAACTCGTTGAAACCAAACAACGGGCAAAGAATGAAACGTGAAAGTTGTCCCAAAAGCTTTCTTACGCCGCGGTTTGCGCTGTCACTTTGAATTGATATGGTATACGCAGTTGAATTTGATTTGAGTGCAGCATAATCTGTCACAATTAGCAGAGCATTATCATATAGCTCTGTTTAATTAAACCCCTGCACCTGGAGAATCCAACTTGTAAACATGATGCAGCCGATTCACAAAACCACCAAAACCCAATCTCTCAAAATATTCATTCTATTAGTCTCCGCTTCACTTTGTGCCACTTATGTCCTCCTATCAAAGCAAATGCAAGGCACACCAATGAACCTACTAAACTGGCATCATTACTATTCTTCATCACAAGATGATGATGTGTCTAGTTATAATAAGCCAACCACACTCGATCACATCGTGTTTGGCATTGCCTCAAGTGGGGCTTCGTGGCCTAAGAGGAAGGAATATGCAAAGCTATGGTGGAAGAATACAATGAGGGGTTGTGTGTTCGTGGATACCCTCCCAATTGAAGACAATTCAATTGCAAACTACAATGACACTGGTTCTTCTCTTCCTCCTTTGTGTGTCTCGGGGGACACTTCTCGGTTCCGCTACACTAATCGGCGTGGTAATCGAGCGGCGATCCGCATAGCGCGGGTCGTCAAAGAAACCGTGGCACTGAACCATTCCGGTGTCAGGTGGTACGTGTTCGGAGACGATGACACAATTTTCGTCTCTGAGAATCTGGCGAAGGCTCTCAACAAGTATGATCATGAGCTGTGGTACTACGTTGGGTCAAATTCGGAGAGTTATCAGGAGAACTGGACATTCGGTTTCGGAATGGCTTTTGGCGGGGCAGGTTTCGCCATTAGCTCTTCTCTTGCCAAAGTGTTGGCAAAAGTGTTAGATTCATGTATAGAAAGGTACCCCTTTCTGTTTGGAAGTGATGACAGGGTGTACACGTGTGTAACCGAGCTGGGTGTTGGATTAACGCATGAACCCGGTTTTCACCAGGTGATTGTTTAGTCTTGAAGAATTTTGTCTCAATTTCTTATCTTATTCCATTCAATATTCTGCAGCCCATTTTTATTTACTGTTGACGCGTCTTTTTTGTTGTTGATTATGTAGCACTATCCATTAGTTTCTTATCGTCCTTTATTCATCACATATTTATAGCATTACCCTTTAGTTTTTTATCGGATCAAAGATCATCTCATGTAATCTACTAACATGAGAGAGCATGGGAGGATCTTGATCCCTTTTTTTT
>QANU01078815.1:363655-492059 GCA_003254905.1 Nissolia schottii | reverse complement strand
TAACTTCATTTCATTCAATAATAATCATGATTTCTTTTAAAGATTCTAACAATATATTTTTTAAAATTTGTTTAGCATTGGTCTTGGCAAAAAGTACTTAATATAGTTATTATGTTGTGTTGCAGTTGAGGAGTCCAAGAAGACACTGTTGTGATGTATTGAACTCTAGCGCTCATGACATAATGGAAATTGAAATAAGAGAGTGCAAAGATGATGAATTGATTTATATGCATTGACATCATATAGATTTAAAAGTATTCTATTCTTCAATGCAAGTCTCTTTAACTAATTTAGTACATTTTTAAATCAATATGATATCCATTTAAAAATAAAAGATTTTAATTGTTTTATTTTATTTTATTTTATTTTATTTTAGGTAAGTAGCTTCAAAATTCATTGAAGAACAACCCTAAGGGTTGGAAAAAGTACATCTCTATCAAAAACTAAGAAAACCAACAAATTAGACCAACATAGAGAAACATGTTAGGGTTACTACTACAATGACCCCCCAAGCCACTACTATAAGCATCACGCGACACAGTCGAGAGAGGCCTCGCTAAAAACCCCATAAAAATTCAATGGGAGAAACCTTACTTTTTTTAGGAAGAAAAGAGTACCTAACCCTTCTATAATAGGGCAACTCAATACCAACCATCAAATTACGAAACACAATACAACCAAAAGAACAATACAAGAGCAAAAAACAATCAAGGTAACATTACAGAACAGTACTTTGATGTGTGTGTATGTATATGTATGTATGTATGTATGAGAGTAAGATCAACCCCCACCCCCACACAACATGCACACGTCATGCAAACTCACACACCCTATGGTAACATTACAATATAGTATATATAAATATATCTATAAATATTCCATTGAAAATCAGCTTTCATTCCGATCATTTTTGCACCGACCCCTCACACGGAAGTGTTTACACTCTGCTCACAACCCCTTTCATTTATTTCTCAAAATTAATGGGCTTCAAGGTACAGGGGACCCCACATATGTTTACTTTTACACCCCAGTAAGTGCGAGACTCCCAAAACTACCCCAAGATTATAACTCACCCAAGTATCCTTTTCACACTAACTAACACCTAAAAGGTGTAATACGCACAATATAGAGAAAACAAATTTTTCTAGCTTATAAATTTTCATGTACCATTAACTTAGATGCATTACTTTTTCATATTCAAACTCTCTCTCGCATTTACGGTACAGGAGCATAAGCCTTTCATAGCCATTCTCCTACACTTAAATATAAAAACTTATCCTAAAGATAAGTCCAGAAGCTGGACGTGAAGCACAAAATAAGCTTAACTAGAGATACAAGTGTAACTAATATAATGATGATTAATCTTGATAAAGGCGGTGTTGTACTATTGAGCCGCAACCCTCGAATAACAATGGACAACACGTTTACTTGTTCAAACCAAATATGAGTTGACAGTAAATATGGCAACAAATTGATAAGCTTGGTTTAATTATCAACATTGCCTCCCTTAAACCAAACTTGTAGAATCAATCATTCCAAACATTTTCTTCAACTTGTAAAACAACTCAACCTTCAAAGGCTTTATAAAAATATTTGCTACTTGTTTTTCATTGGGACAATAATCAATCATCATTTATTTTTCAATTACCAATTCCCTAATCTTGTGGAATTGGATATCTATGTGCTTGGATCCCATGAAACATTGAATTCTTGCAAAGAACAATTGCTGACTTGTTATCACAAAATATTGCCGTGGGAGATTTTGCTTCAAATTTAGTTCTTCAATAATTCTTCTTAGCCATACTGCCTATGTAGCACAACTAAATGTTGCTATATATCCTGCTTCTGCTGTAGAAAGTGCTACACCTAGTTGTTTCTTGGATGACCATAATATCCAGATCCACGATGGAACACATACCCTGAAGGGTTTTTTCTTGTTGTTATGTCTCTTGCTCAATCACTATTTGTATCCAACAAGCTACGTCATTAGTAGTTTTATAATAAATTCCACTACAAGAAAACAACTCATTACCGTCGACATTACCGTCGGCGTTACCGTTGACATTACCGTCAGACGCGGGCACACGGTATAGTGGTCGATGGTAATCATTTTACGGTCAGAAAATGACAACCGACGGTAATTACCGGCGGTATAAACCGACATAAACAGGTTCACATTTGAGTACATTTGAACCGGTTTACTATCGGTTTAAGGTGACGGTAATATAATAATATTTTATTCGCATATCACCGTCGGTCAACACCGACAGTAAGTATATTAGTATTTTATTCCCTTTACCGTCGGATATCCGACGGTAATAATTAAATATTTTAAAAAAATTGTAATTAAATTTGTATTATTTGTTTTAATAAATTACTATAATTATATTATAAAAAATGTCAATAAATTTTTTTAATTTATAAATATATAAAAATTTATATTTAATAACTAATTAAATATTTATTTAGTTAATTAATACTAAATATTTAACTATTTAGTCAAATATTTATTTATTTATATGTTATGCAGTGGACAACATATATTCCATTTATGGTTGGACGGTGGTGGGCGGTAGAATTTAAAGATGGACGGTGCACATGTGAAATTTTTTAGGTAAGTTGCAACAGTCCAAAAGGCTTAGACTCATGCACGCGAACCCAACTCCCTTCTCAACTCTTTTTACTAATACAACAACTACTAAAGGTATATAAACACTTAAAAGGTTTGTGATCTAATTAATGTGGGGACAAAAACTTTTGAAATATGAGCAAAAATAATAATTCAATGCACCATATCAGATCAGCAGTGTCAGCAGGAGAAAAAGAAGAAATTAATATCAGCAGTATTTGAGATGGAAAAAAAAAAGGAAAAAAAATTGAATTCACATTGGCATATCAAATTGAAAAGGTTAAGACATAAAAGCATGGTTGGAAGATATTAGAGATGAGGTAATGAGGTAACACCCAATACTAAATCCATATATCATGCACCTATGATCAGAGGCATGCCGTAACACTAAAAAGAAAGCAATCTTTGGAAAATATAGAATATTAATGTAAACTTTCAAACCCATATGGCATAACGAAATGTGTCTAAATAAATCCACATATATCTTTCTTAGTGAGAAGCACGAGTTCAAAAAACGCACACCTGAGAATAGGATTTTCACATGGGCATTCTATCAAATAGAACACACGCATTCATTCACACAGCAAGTAAACTCCATTAATACAAAAGGGAAAAAAAGATCCACAATCGCGGAAATCCAACTAATATTCTTCACTTTCAACTCATTAAAGGAGAGAGAGAGAAAAGAGAAGCGTGAGTTGCCGAAAGCCCAACTTTTGAACTTAAGTGTTATGCCATTTATTGGAAAATGTTATGTATTTCAAAAGTTCTAGTCTCACATTTGTTAGATCACAAACATTTTAAGTGTTTATATACCTTTAATAGTTGTTGTATTGGTAAAAAGAGTTGAGGAGGAAATTGGGCTCGCGCGCATGAGTCCAAGCCATTTGGGCTCTTCGAAGTGCAAATTAATGGATTTCTCCCCTGCGCGCACGATAAAGAGCGTCCCGATCTTTTTGCAAAATTAATTTTTGGGCTGTTGCAGCTTACCCAGAAAACCATATTTTTCACATGTGTAACATCCATCTTTAAATCCTACCGTCCAACCATTAATGGAATATATGCATGCATTACATGTAACACTTCGATTTATAGTTACATCGATTTCTAATCTATTTTATTCTATGGCTCATTCAAAGACATTGTGCATACTACCCACATTAAAAACAAACTCATTCTACAATGCATGCAACTCTAGTTATTGTGCAAAGTGTAAGTTAGGGGCATACCTATTTGCTGGCAATGCCTCATTCAATCTCCTTTAATCTTCAATCTCGCAATTAAACTACAATCCCACATATATTGGCAATTGACGACAACTTCTAAGTTCAAAGACAATCAAAGGAAAGAACAAACCAAATAACAACGCAAGAGAAGGTGGACCTCTATCGGTGGAACCGCAGTAGACCTGCGGTGGTGCCTCGGTGGACTGAGGGGGGAAAAGTGGAAGGGGACAGAAGCAGGAAGGGAATTCCCGCAAATAATTACCGGTGCTGTTACCGTCGGCCAGCGTTTCCGACGGTAATCTGATGCCTCTTTCCCGGTTCTTTATGAGCGAACCGGTTACCGTCGGTACTATTTTGTTTTTCGACGGTAATACCGTCGGCTATTGTCTGACGGTAATGTCTGGACAGTAATAGTCAGTTTTCTAGTAGTGTTCCTTTATTTAGGGTACCTTTAATATATTGAACAATCCTTTTAGTTGGTTGCAGATGATAGATGATTTTGTTTTCCGACGGTAATACCGTCGGCTATTGTCCGACGATAATGGCTGGACGGTAATAGTCAGTTTTCTAGTAGTGTTCCTTTATTTAGGGTACCTTTAATATATCGAAGAATCCTTTTAGCTGCTTGCAGATGATAGATGCATGGCTCCTCCATGAATTTGCTAAGTAATCGAAATCCAAAAACTATGTTTGACCTAGTTGTTTTTGAATATCTTAGGTTTCCCATTATGCTCTTGTAGTGAGTGGCATCAATAGCTCTTCCTTTATCTTCTTTGATCAATTTGAACTTTTCTTCTACCAGAGTGGAAACTGGCTTTGAATTCTTCATTTGAAATTTCTTCAAAATATCAATGGCATATTTCTTTTGATAAATAAAACTCTATCATTTTTCTGATCGACCTCGATGCTAAGAAAATAAGACATCGAACCCAAATTTGTCATTTCGAAGTGTTTCTCCATAGCCTCCTTGAATTCTGCAATCATCTTCATATTATTGCTACTGAAAATCAAATCGTCAACATAGAGACACAGATTCAAAATATCATTAGGCTCATCTAATTTGATATAAAGAGTGTGCTCAAATGGATTCAAAAATTATTCGTAACAAAGTAAGAATCATTTTTCTTGTACCACGCTCTTGGTCCTTGTTTCAAACCATATAATGCTTTCTTCAATATGTAGTCTTTATCTTCACTTTTAGTGACTTCATAACCTGCAGGTTTCTCAACATACACTTCTTGTAAGGTGCCATTTAAAAATGCAGACTTAACATCCATCTAATATATCTTCCACTTATTTTCACAGAAAGGGAGATAATCATGTGAATAATGTCTGCTATGGCAACAGGAACAAAAACCTCAAATTAATCAACACCTGGCTTTTGTCTGTAGCCTTTTACAACTAACCTAACTTTGAAATGATCAACTTCACCATTGGGTTTATAATTTATCTTATAAACCTACTTCACTCCAATTGGCTTCTTGTCTGCTGGCAAGTCACTCCCATGTATTATTCTTCTCAGTTGCATGAAATTCTTCATGCATTGCTTTTCTCCAATTCTTGTCAGTAGAGGCCTCTTCAAAAGTAACTGGTTCACAATCAGCAAATAGAGCAAAGTTGATAATATCTTTATCAGTGCATTTTTTTTTAAAGCATTTCTAAGAGGCTTTCATAAGGGAACTAGTCCATTGCGTGTCAGTAACGATTTTTGGGTCATTGCACCCACAGACTTTAACTACTGATCAGGGGACACTGTTCATAGGTAAGAAAGTAATAAAGTATGCCAATTCATGAAACATTAAGATGCTTGCCCCATACTATGCTCAAGCTAATGCCCAGGTTGAGGTTATTAATAAAATTATCATTTCTATGATAAATAAACATTTGGGTCAACAACCACGGAGTTGACATAACAATTTAAGCCAAGTATTGTGAGCCTATAGAAATTTACCAAAGGATGCGACGGGAACAACACCTTATAAGCTGTTATATTGTCACAGTGCAATTTTGCCTATAAATATCAATTTATAGAGTATAAATGTCGCTCAGTAGGATGAGTTACCCATGGAAAAATATTGGGATGCCTTGTACGATGAATTAAATGAGTTGGACAATGAAAGGATTAGGGCTTTAGAGTCCATTGTTTGACAAAAATAAATCATGGCTAAATCTTGCAGTCGTTGAATAAAAAGTCGACAATTTAATTTGGGTGAGTTAGTATGGAAGGTCATTCTACCAATAGATAAGAGGCCAAAGAGTTTTGGGAAATGGGCGCCCAATTGAAAAGGTCCATTTAAGGTTGTTAAAGTATTTTTGGAAACGCTTACTCATTAGTTGATGTAGGCGATGGGCAAATGGACAACTTAGTTAATGGTAAATATTAAAAGTAATATAAATCAGAAATGCTAGAAGTTAACATTGAAAATGAACAATGTTGATAAGTGTAAAAGACTTACAAAAGTAATTTATAAAAAAAAATAAAGTGGCTCGACATAGTGAGCAAAGAAAAAAGAAAAACGATCCTAAAATAGTTTTGAGGAGGTGCTTCAAATCGTCCTGCTCCTTAGCCAACTGAGCCTGATTCGTGAGCTTCCCTTCTTTTCTAACCAAACTACCAAAGCTTGCAAAGACACTTCTTGGTTGACAGAGTAGAGTCTTCTTGAAATTTCACTAACTTAGCTTGTAGTTGAGTCATTTGATGTTCACCTTCATGCAAAGACTCGTTCAATAACGATTGTTTATCAACTAAGGTTGCCCTATGAAGTTTGGCTTGCTCCAGTTAGGTTTTTAGATCCAAATTTTTGGCGTCCGCTTCAGCCACAGATTTGGAGACCCCTTCAACTTCTCCTTTCACCTTGTTTAGGATCCCCCCTTGCTTTATTGAATCTAGACTAGTACTCTACATGCAATATAAAAGCAAGGTAGTCCTTTGGCTGAATTGCTTATAAAGACTAAACTGATAATTTGGGATAAAGCTCCAATGATTAATACATATTGTTTTGATGCCCTCGACAGAACTATGAGAGATTTGATGAGATTTGACATTGAGAATACTTGAATATTCCATTTGGTGGAAAAAACAAATGTTTTTGGAGGTGACTTTAGGCAAATACTCCCCGTAATTGCAAAAGGAAGTAGGCAAGATATCGTCAATGCAACAATTATTTCATCTTATCTTTGGAATGATTGTCAAATATTAACGTTGACAAAGAACGTGCGCCTGCAATCAAACAAGGTATCTCCAAATGTCAATGATCTAAAAGAATTTGCAGATTAGATTTTGAAGATAGGTGATGGAACAATTAGTGAATCTAATGATGGTGAGGACAAAGTTGAGATACCAAATAATTTTTTAATTCATGATTGGGATGACCCAATCGAGGCTATTGTTCAAGCCACTTATTCAAAATACATCAATTCATACAAGGCAGAGCTATACTTGCTCCTACACTAAAGCAAGTTGAAGAAGTTAACGAGCACCTGATGAAGCTTATTCAAAATGAAACAACAACATATTTGAGTTCTGATGCAATTTGCATGTCTGATGTTAATAATGAGCTTTTCCAAAGTCTTCACACGCTAGAATTCTTGAATACCATAAGATGTTCCAGTGTACCAAACCATGAGCTTAGTTTGAAGGATGGTACTCCAATCATGTTGCTCAGAAACATAGATCACTCAGTTGGATTATGCAATGGTACGAGGTTGGTTATTACAAGACTTGGAATACATGTCATTGAAGCTCAAGTTATCACAGGAAACAATTTTGGTGAGAAGGTGTTTATTCCTAGAATGACTCTAACTCCATCAAATACCAGACTACCATTCAAGTTTCAAAGATGTCAGTTTCCAATTATGGTTTCTTATTAAATGACCATTAACAAGTGTCAATGACAATCTTTATCCAACATTGGATTGATTTTGAAAAGGCCTATTTTCAGTCATGGATAATTGTACGTTGCAATCTCAAGATTTACCAACTGCAAAGGTATCAAAATTTTAATATGTCATGATGACTCCCGTAACAATTCTAAGACGACTAATGTTGTTTACAAAGAAGTTTTTAGAAATGTATGAATAACTTAATTAAATTGTAATTCCTGAAGAATATATTCTCCCACCATTGGATCAAAGTTGCTACCATATTTAGATTTAAAATGGCCTTAAATTTTCCATTTTTATATGTTTTAACCACGTAGTAATGTTTGTTATAGATAACATTATATGCATTTAGAGATGTATAAATATTTAGACTAATTATAACATATTACCATCATAATTAAGTTAACAAATTTTAATTGATATTATTGTCAATAATAACTTTAAACCGCACATTTTCGCGGGTATAGATACTAGTCTTACATAGAAAGTAAGAAAATCAAAACGCTTTTGCTATACTAATTTAAGCTGTTTATAAAAGTAGAGATTATTATATGAAGTCTTCCAAAAGAAAAGAAAGTAGTATAGGGGGGTGTTAACCACGAACCATCCCTACTATGTGCACAAAATAAATGTGTCACGTCACGACCCTTTTGTGATTTTGAATTGGAGAAACGGAACCATACTTTTCATGCATATGAGATCCAATAATGAAGCAACATGCTGAAGATTCAATCATGGCCAGAATCAAAGGGGCTTCAAAGTGAATCCCCCTTATAGCAGAGGTGTTTTCTATACTCTGCATCTTGCAAGTCACAATTTCAGCACTCCAATTCTACCAATACACACGCCTTCTTTTCATCTTTTCGGAAACTCATGCGTGCTTAGGTAAACATAATTTTAACATCTTGTATTTAGGTACTTTTAAAAAATTGTAAGTTCAACCAATTTAAGTAGTTTCATATTATTTTTTTCTAATATTCTTAAGTCGAGTCACATTAAAGTTCCCAAATTAAGCCTTTTATGCCACGGTTTGCGCCTTTACATTGTGATTTTTACTTTATATGGCATGCGGTTGAGTTCAATTTGTGTGCAGCATAATCTTACATTCAATTCCCCTCGTATACATGATGGAGCTGATTCACAAAACCACCAAAACCCAATCTGTCAAAATCTTCATTCTAATACTATTAATCTCTGCTTCACTTTGTGCCGCTTATATCCTCGTCTCACAGCAAATGCTAGGCACATCAATAAATGTACCAAACTTGCATCATTATTATTCTTCATCACAAGATAATGGGTCTAATAATAATAAGCCTACCACACTCGACCACGTTGTGTTTGGCATTGCCTCAAGTGAGGCCTCATGGCCTAAGAGGAAGGAATATACAAAGCTTTGGTGGAACAACAATACAATGAGGGGTTGTGTATTTGTTGATACCCTCCCAGTTGACCATAATTCAACTGCAAACAATTCACTTCCTCCTCTGTGTGTCTCTGAGGACACTTCGCGGTTTTGCTACACTTACCGGGGCGGTCTTCGATCCGCGATTCGTGTGGCGCGTGTCGTCAAAGAGACCGTGGCTCTAAACCATTATGGTGTTAGGTGGTATGTGTTCGGGGACGATGACACAATTTTTTTCCCGAAAAATTTGATGAAGGCTCTCAACAAGTATGATCACGAGCTTTGGTACTACGTTGGGTCGAACTCAGAGAGTTACGGCCAAAACAGGTTCTTCGGTTTTGGAATGGCTTATGGTGGGGCAGGTTTCGCTATCAGCTCCTCCCTCGCGAAAGTGTTGGCAAATGTGTTTGATTCGTGTATTAAGAGGTACCCACATCTATATGGAAGTGATGGCAGGGTGTACTCTTGTATAACTGAGCTAGGTGTTGGATTAACACATGAACCTGGTTTTCACCAGGTAATTAATAACTATTCTATTTAGTCTCATAAAATAATTTGAATGTAGATAGATAGGTAGATTATCTTATTTTATTTCACCTTGGACTAATTCAATAGCTAGCGTGCTCAATACACTCAGAACCTTTTATCTTATTATGGTTGCTTAGCAATCTCAAATGCATAACATCATATGGCTCACCGATAAGATAAGATCTCCCATTACTAGTGGCTCACTCATTTATGAAATGTGATCAGGTCGATTTGCGAGGAAATGCATTTGGCCTATTAGCTGCACATCCAGTTACTCCTTTGTTGTCCCTCCATCACCCAGATTACATAGATCCAATCTTTCCCAACATGAAAACCACAAAAGCTCTTCAACATTTATTTGAAGCAGTTAATGTCGATTCCCAAAGGATCCTACAACAAACTGTTTGCTATGACAAAAGGTTTTCATGGACAGTTTCGGTGTCATGGGGTTATGTTGTTCAGGTATTCCAGAACCTCATGTTACTGACAGATGTTTTGGGCGTTCAAGGAACATTCGAACACTGGTCAAACGGAAATGTTTTGTCAACACTCTATACTTTCAACACAAGAGAATATCACTCTGACCCATGTAGGAGGCCCACCATATTCTTCTTCGAAAGTTTGTCAGCGGAAAAAGACAACATCATCATAAGCAATTATAAAAAGTCTTTCCAAAATTGCTCATACGATGCGAAATCACCGAAGAGACTGGAAATGATTAAAGTGGTCTCAAAGAAATTAGAGCTAGACATCAAACAGGTAATCTTGATTAGATTATGGTATTTTTCTTCTGTTATACATAGATTATGGTATCTATTTAGGGCTATTAGGTGATTGTTTTTGCATTGACAAAAGCTAGCAAAATGCTAGAAAGTTAGTAGTTTTGTTAGAATATAGATGTCGTCTTAATGTGACATAATTATAGAATGAATAAGCAAGTTGTATATCTTCATTTTATTTGACAATCATCATAATTCATGTTTAAAAAAAAAACTACAATAATTTCTTTTAAAGATTCTGACAATATTTTTTTTATTTATGTAGCATCGCTTTTAACAAAAAAAATATTTAACCATTCTGTTATTTTGCAGATGAAGAGTCCAAGAAGACACTGTTGTGATGTAATTAATTCTAGCGCTCGAGACATAATGGAAATTAAAATAAGAGAATGCAAAGATGATGAATTGATTAACATGCATCGAGAGATCTGATTAATTCAGAAGTATATGTTAAAACTATGTAATTCGGGTAGAGGCATCATGGAAGAATGTAAAGACTTACTAGTGTATATGAAAATTCATAATTATAAACGTTAGCAGAGCAATTTATTGAAGTTGATAAAATCATGTATTCTGTTCAATGCAAACTTAGCACCACCGCTTAGAATTTTCTTTGAAGTAATAGATTCAAACACGATTGGGAGGTCCTCATTAGGCATTCGTTGTGCGAAGAGTGCTGATTGATTGACTAATGTTGCTGCCTTGAGTCAAGATGTTTTGAAGCTTTGGGACTTGTCTCCCCAAAATTTGCAGTTGTTGCTTCTAGGGGATTCCTCTGGAGTCTGCCATCTTTGCTTTTAGTTGTTTTTTTATATGTTCATAGCAAGGTAATGTTCATTTTAATCCTATAAATTCGAGTCACTTTGGTTCTTGAAATTAAAAATTTGACTTTTTAATCCTTAAAATTGTAAGTTGTATATCAAATTAGTCATTCAGTTCTTTATCATTACTATATTGTCATGTTTTCGTTGGTTTTTCACATCAAATGAGATTGTGATAACAAATGAGAGTATATGGCATCACTAAAGACTTAAAATATAGTTATGACGGCACTTGGAACGACAAATCTCAGTTGTTATTGTAATTTCATTTGCAATCATAATTGCTCCCACTACCTTATTTGCAGTTTCAAGTGTTGTCACAACTCATTGGTAGTCCCAATTGTTATACTCTCATTTAATGTGACAAATCAACGAAAACGCAACAATACAGTAATGATGATGAATTGATAAACTAATTTGAGCTACAACTTACAATTTCAGAGATTAAAAATCAAATTTCTAATTTCAAGGACTAAAATGATTTGTACTTACTTATACTTTCAATGACCAAAATGAGCATTACCTCTTTTGCAACATCAAAATATATATATATACGCACACATAGGGGTGGTAAATGGGCTAGCCACCCTTGTTAAGCCCATGCCCTTATGGTCTAGGGCTAAAATGGTCATTGGGCCCAAAGGCCAACACTCATTAAACTCGACAAGGCCCAAAATCCTAGTGGGCTTGGGCTAGACCCTTTTAAAAATATATATATTTTCAGGGCTAGTGGGCTTGGGCTAGCTCAAGGGCTAGCGCCCCTAAAAATTTTATTTATTTTCTGTTAGTGTCAACATGTGGGCCAAGGCAAGCCAATAGACTAGCTCCCTTGAATGTTTTTTCTTTTTTGCTTTTTATTGTCCTAGGACCAGCGTATGGGCTAACCCACTTAATTTTTTTTTTCAATTTTTTTAAAAAATAGATTAACCCCTTATCTTCCCGCATATGATTACATTTATTTTTCTCACTTTTTTAGATGGGCTAAGGCTAACCCATGGATCTATAAATAATCCACTTAAAATTCAATTTGTCAAATTAAGTACATAATTGTGATTTTAATGTTTTATCAGGCACTTCAAAAACAAAACATATAGTAACTACGTAACTATAACACTTTTTTTCTTCGAAGAACATACTGAATAGTTGTGAATCCCATGAGAGAGATAGAGGTTGATTGTTATGTCCTTTGCCTATGAGAGAATTATGAAGAAAAAAAAATGTAAATAAGTAAACAACACCTATAATGGTAAATTTGAATAGGATTAAATAAGTTTTCATCTCCTAATAACCTGTGAATTTTGTTTTCGCACTCTATTAATTTTTTTTTTGAGTCTTTGATAATCTTTTTTGTAGTTTTAGTTCCCAAAGTTAAGTTAAATCGTTAAAAGATGGTGTGACGAACGGAAGTTTGGTGAACTCTATTGTAATTTGATAAAATATGATCAATATAAGTTTTAACCATAGTCAAACCCATCAAATCGGGTTTAAATTGTAGTCAAATCAATCCATGGTACCGGTTTGACCATGTTTGATCGGTTTGACAATGATTAAAATTTGATTTAATCATGTTTGACCAAATTACAATAAAACTTGTCTAAGTTAATGTCATAATTAAAATCAAACAAAAACCTTTATCAATAACTCAAAAAAAAAATTTTAAATGATACAAAATCAAAATCCACAATTTATTAAGGCACAAACTTATTTAAACCATTTGAATATTAATATTTACTTAGTTTAAGAAGAAAGTATCTCTCTTTCACTTGCGATTCTTTTATTTATTTATTTATTTCCTTGGACTGATTCAGCTGCGAAATTTGAACCAGTCATTCCAGCTGTTGCAGTGGACTATGGAGAATCTTAATCTCAAGGGTGTAAAAGAAGGAAAAGAAGAAACTACTAAACATTAAACAAGTTGATAAAAACTAGTACCTGTTACGTAGAAACCAAATTCTGACATTATTTTCAGCATAGGAGGTTGACTTCTAGCCGATAAAGTGTGAAGATTAACTAGTGAACTATTAACTTAAACCATTTTATATACCATGCCAATTAATCATTGATGAATCATTTACCGGCGTCAAAATGATTAAGTAAAAATTTTAGCATGTAGAGATCAATATTTTCCTATACTGATACACACAGTAATAATATAGAGTTTTGCTTTCAGACAAAAATTGACCACAGCACTTGGAGGAGGGGCACTAATTAAGCGGGCCTTTTACTTGAAGGTGGACTTCACTAAAGCCAAGAATAGTTGACAATAGCATGTTTGACTTGGTCTTAGAACCTCAAAAATCTCAGTATTATGAACACACACTACAAGAGATAACTTCTTCCTCAAATCAATACTCACTACAAAATTAAGTTTTTCATTCATTAATATAATATGAGCTCAGTGGCATTGAGAAGAACAATGCTATTTGTGTTGTGTACACAAAAAAACAAAACAAAACTAGTAGAGATTTCATAGACATAATTGAAAACAAGATACATATGTATAGTTTTTCTCTCAATGTCAACCATCACATGCATATTTTTGTCTTTCTTTCTCTATATTGTCTATGTGCCTTTCTTGCGTACAAATTAACATTTTTTTAGTAAGCAAAAATACCGGATCCTGTGCAATTTAAACGTGAGAAAAAATGTTTTCCCCCTCAATGCGGGCAATCCTAATAATTATGAGAAAATCTTATATGTTTCTAGAGCATATTTAATATATGTTCCAAGAATATTATTTATCATTAATTTTGATAGTACTTAAAAAATATATTAAAATTAACACATCAATGAATAGACAGTATTCTTATAAAACGCATTAAATGTGTTCTAGTAGCATATAAAAATTTCTCCATAATTACAAAAGAAACCACTAGGGTGTCTTCTTTGGTACAAACGAACCTCATGGTCAAAGAAGCAGTAACTAGTTGGAAATTAAGAATGAAACGTGAAAATTTCTCAAAAGGTTTCGTACGCCGCGGTTTGCGCTGTCAATTATGAAGTTTTTACTTCATAATTGGTATCGGTATGCAGAATGTAGATGAATTTTGACTCACACTTAATTAGCACAGTATATTAGCCCTGTTAAGCCAGCAGAGCAAATAAAACCCTGCACCAAAACATGCATCTGCTAATTGAAAAAAACAGCAAAACCCAATCCCTCACAAGCTTCATTCTATTAGTCCTTGCTTCATTATGCGCCACTTACATCCTCGTATCAACGCAAACGCTAGGCACATCAATAAAGCTACTACACTTGCGTCCTTGTTACTCCTCATCGCAAGACGATGTGTCTAATAATAAGCCAACCACACTCGATCACATTGTGTTTGGCATTGCCTCAAGTGGGGCTTCATGGCCTAAGAGGAAGGAATATACAAAGCTTTGGTGGAACAGCAATACAACGAAGGGTTGTGTGTTCGTTGATAGCCTCCCAGCTGAAGACAATGACACTAGTTCTTCTCTTCCTCCTTTGTGTGTCTCCGAGGACACTTCGCGGTTCAATTTCACTTGCCCGGGTGGTTTTCGGTCGGCGATCCGGGTGGCGCGTGTCGTTAAAGAGACCGTGGCACTGAACCATTCCGGTGTCAGGTGGTACGTGTTTGGGGATGACGACACGATTTTTTTCCCTAAGAATCTGGCAAAGACGCTCGGCAAGTATGATCACAGGCTCTGGTACTATGTCGGGTCGAGTTCGGAGAGTTACGCGCAAAACTGGTTCTTCGGTTTTGAAATGGCTTATGGTGGAGGTGGTTTTGCTATAAGCTCTTCTCTGGCAAAAGTGTTGTCAAAGGTGTTTGATTCGTGTATAGAAAGATACTCGCACGAGTATGGAAGTGATGCCAGGGTGTACTCTTGCATAACAGAGCTAGGTGTTGGATTAACACATGAACCCGGATTTCACCAGGTAATTAGTTAATGATTGTGTAGCATCACCCTTTAGTCTTTTATCGCCCTTACCAATCTTGTATTAATCGTGTGATTATGAAATATGATCAGATGGATTTGCGGGCAAATGTCCTTGGCCTTTTGGCTGCTCACCCAGTAACTCCCTTGTTGTCCCTCCATCACCCTGATTACATATTTCCAATCTTTCCTAACATGACAACTATAAAATCCCTTCAGCTTTTGTTTGATGCGGTTAATGTTGATTCCCAAAGGATCCTACAACAAACTATTTGCTATCACAAACAATTTTCTTGGACAATTTCGGTGTCGTGGGGTTATGTCGTTCAAGTATTTGAGAATCATCTGCTTTTGCCAGATGTTCTGGGCGTTCAAAAAACATTCAAAGACTGGTCAAGAGCACATGAATTCTCAAAACTCTATACTTTCAACACCAGAGGATTTCACCCTAATCCATGTAAGAGGCCTACCATATTCTATCTTGAAAATTTCTCCTCTGGCAAAGACGGTATCATCATAACCAATTATAGGAAAGATTTCCAAAATTGCTCATACGACATGAAATCACCGAAGAGATTGGAAATGATTAAAGTGGTCTCGAGCAAGTTAGAGCTAGACATCAAGCAGGTAATCTAGATTAGATTATGTATCTTTTTTATTTCCTTGTGCATAGATTATGGAATCTATTTGGAGCTATTAGGTGATGGCTTTGGATTTGCAAAAGAAAATTGCTAGAAAACTATAAATTTTGTTAAAATTTAGTTATCAAAATGATATGACATGATTATTGATGTTTTGATGAATAAATGAATCATATCGCAGTCTCTCAGATTTTGAAATAATTATTTTTTTAATCTATATAACATTGACTTTGGCAAAAAGTAGTTGATAATTATTCTTTTATGTTGCAGTTGAAGAGTCCAAGAAGACATTGTTGTGATGTATACTCTAATGCTCAAGACACAATAGAAATCGAAATAAGAAAATGCAAAAACGATGAATTGATATGTATGCGCTAACATATCAGATAAATTTTGAAGTGTATATTCAATCTATGTAATACAGCTAGAGGCATCATAGAAGAAGCTTATGACTTACTAGTGTATATCAAAACTCATCTATAGATGCTAGCAGAGCAGCCTAATGAAATTGATGAGTGAGAGAGGTTCAAATTCTTATAAAAGTTATCTTAGTCATTTTTTTTTTCAAACTTAGTCATATTCTTAAACAATGTGTCATCTTAACATGGTTGAAAAAAGTGTGCTACTTCATTAGTTGGGCATCGTTGTTGGTCCATTCTCATAGAAAAGTTTTTCTATTTTAACTAATATGATGACAATTGCATTTCAGATTATTCAACCTCAATCACGCAATAGTGGTACAGGTGTTGAACATGCAAGTGTGGTTAAGAAATTTGAAAACTCTTGGCCATTATTTCAATATATAAACCCATTTGCACCTAAGATAGTAGTTTCAGCCTGTCTGTTATTTTTTCATCTAGCAAGAGTTTTTCTTCCGCTTGCTATACAACTCCATCTATTAATGACACAAAAGCCTGACATGTTATCAAGCGTAAATGGAACTAAGATTGCATGGTACTCTAAATTTTGGATAAGTATCCATACGGATACGGGTAAATCGTAGGTACGCTCAAATATGATTGGGTACATATTCAATTTTTTTATTAAAAAAAAAATAGAACAGATACGACTAGATATGTCGCAGGTACGCCAAAGACCAAAACTACGTTGTTTTGAGTATTTTTTTATTTTTGTATTTATTTTTGTTAAGTTTGGCTTATTAATCAGAACTTAATAAAAAAAACGTAATACCTTAATTCTTCTTTCTTTAATATGTGCCTTTGTCTCCGACACGAACTTGTCTTCGGTGAATTTCGCTAAATTCCAGTTCCTCTTCTCTTTTGGTATTTTTTTTAGAAAGAAATGAAGAAATATGATTTTAATTTTTTCTTGTGGTGTTGATTTTGAATTGGGTGTGTGTATATATATATATATATATATTAATTAAAAAATTTGTACTATGTGTAATTTATTTTTTTATATATATATATATATATATATATATTCGTTTGTTTTTCAAAAAAATTTCGTAATCGGTATGGATACCGTAGCCCGTACCTGTGTAACATAGATGGAATTTGAGGGTTTCATTAGTACGTCTTTGGAAAGTTCCCAAGAGAGACAAGAAGAAATGCATTTATACACTCGAGATAGTTTGGCAAGATAAAAATGTATGATCTCTAACTATATATTGACATTATGTGTCTTGGACTTTTTAAAAAATTACATGAAAATTCATTCAATTAAATCTGGAATTGTGTTTAAAGGGTGACCAAATTCATGCTTCTGTCCCACGGAACTTGGTTAAGAAGATGAAGCTTGTCCTACATGAACATCATCTATATCTTATGAGGAACTTCATCGCAAAATACAATGAAGGTGTCAGTCAAAACTGCTCCACACAAATTTAAGCTTACATGTCTCCAAACAGTTCCCTTTGATGGAGTTCCTTACAATCCTTTCAAGCTGATCCGCTCTATCGAGAAGCTCCTTACAGACGAAGTTGTGAATGAAAATAATTTGTTTGGTAATTAAGAAATAATTCTTGACCTGCTTATTATATTGGAAATGTGAGCTGCTGATTCCACTTAATGCTTTTAAAAATATGTTAAATGTTCTTGGTGAGCAGGTTGGGTGGGATGAGCCAAAGAACATACAGAACAAAGTAAGCGTATGGTTATATATGCGGAGGATGCCAAGTAAGTAAATACTCTTAGATTTAAATTTGATGTGGATTTATTGCTTAATCTTAAGAATTGTATGATATACAAACTAACTTGGAATTCAACAAACTTTAATCAGTAAGAATCGGATAGGCTGCATACTATTTGGAGATTTGGAGGACATAGTTCTCCCTCACCTGGACAATTCAAAGTATTGAACCACGGATTTTAGTGTTGCAGATATTGAAAGCCAAAAAGTTTTTAGGTAATTTTTTATCATCATAAAAATGAGATCAAAAGCCTAGAATTCTTTCTGTATGCATATTTATTAATAATAGAAGAGATGTTAATTTGAGATTTTAATATCTTATATAGGCACCGTTGGGACCCAAAGTAGTTTCCATGCGTCAAAGTTAGTTTCATGTGAACCACAGCCAAAGTTCTTTGTTCCTTGCTTTTTTAGTTTATTTGCAGGTGAACAAACTTTATCACAACGATTAAGTCAAATATCTTCACAAACTTACTACACAGTCAATGAGGAGATTAGTGGTGGTTTAGTTAATGTAAAAATCATAGAAGAAGTTTTGAACTCTGAAGAGGTAATCATTAATGCCCTTTATTTATGACCAACACTCACATGTTTAAGTAAAATAAAACCTGATTGACTGGATCTTTTGAAGGAAGGTGCTTGCTGGATCTTAGCAACCATATTCTCATTGGATGCAGAGAGAGACGATTGGTGCTGTAGATTATGAAAGAGATGCAGAAAGAAGGTGGATGAAATTAGTATTCATTTTTATTGTAAAATGTGTGACCGGTACCTTATAATCTTGCACCCTATTAAATATGGTTCTAGAAATTTAATTTAGAATTGAGCCCTAAGTCACAAATTAAGTGGTTCTTTATTTGGATCAATATGTGGAATGACTTAAGTAATGTTCATTTTTAAAGTAAGAAGTTAATTCTAGGATATTTACAAAGCTTGGTGAATTAATCTGCAACAAAATTTTAACAAAGCACTTTGGGTATTATGCTTTAATTTATAGGTACCGTTTTCATGTTGTTGTGGGGGATGACAATGACAGTATCTCCTTGGTGTTGTGAGATAAGGAAGGTTTGGAATTAGTTGGGAGGACTACTTTTGAGGTCAAGGAATCTGCTGTAAGTATATTTGTGGTCAGCATTATAATCACTTACACCTTATATATATTAATTTGTCATGGATGATGATCTACTAATGGAATCAAATCTGATTTATTTTCATTAGTGAACTATGCATAAAGTTATTTATTATTTACTTATATTACATGTCTTAATGTATTGCGCTATTTTGTGGGAAAATGAATCTTCAGAAGAATGGCGTGTGCTTATTCAATACAGGATCAACTCAACAAGATAATAACTAATGATTCAATTCGCAAGCCTTGATGTATAATATTTTATTGTAAACATCTTTTGTTGCTAATATCGACACTACCTGAACTATGTCTTTTATGTTTTCTAGTACAAAATATGCGTGTCATTGTCCATTCGTTACAGTGCTAGATATGTTTATAATTTAAGTAAAAAATTATAGGTATCAATTATATAATTTTAGTAAAAAAAACATATTTAATATTGCTAGTTCTTCAATCCATGCAACTTGAATTCATAATCCTCAATTAATTGACGACCTCTTTCTTGCTTCTTGGTCGAATGTTTCTCTTGGTCGACTCCTTGACACATGACATATGCTTTTATATTCTGCTTTGGCATTTTAATATCTTTTCAATCCAAATACATTAGTTAATGGTAATCTCTGTCTCGTCCATTTATTGGCATGCCATGCAGGATCTCAACAACGTCATTATCATGTGATTTGGCTTAGAGACATGCTTCCATTTACTTTAACTATTTGTCTCTTATTTGGCCTAAACTTGTGACGTTTCTCTATTTTTGTGGTCGCCCAACTTTGTCTTAATGTGCATTGGCACTATAGGTCAAAAAGCACATATGCTTCAGTAAGATCAAGCCACTTCATACCGTAGCCAAATAACTTGAATTTTTGGTCGACACGTGTTTTTGATATGGTTAAAACATATGTTAGCCTATCACATAGTTTTTCTTTTAGCATAATCCTTTCCAAGTTAAGGTATAGAAAATATAAAATTAAGATAGAAAAAGAAAAATCTTTTTGCGTGGCCGACAATTATGTACAACACCTACAAAGGCCATGAAACTCAGGGTGGCTATGAAGCTGACAGGGACCCTTTTTTTCTAAGTGGATAGTTAGACCTCACTTTCATATTCTTCCACATGACTTCTTAATTTCGCAACCTTCAATTTCTTGATTTTTCGAACTATTTTAGTAAGTTGAGACATATTAAAAATTTCTTGATCGACCAATTTCTTCCGAATAGAGAAGCCAACATATATGGTTGTCTTCACTATTTCATATTCTGGTATAGGCATAAAACACCGACTTCTCATTTGTTGAATTCTGGTCAAGAAATCATCAATTGACTCATTTGAGTGTTATTTGATATTACCAAAATCAGATATACTAACTTTTGTTTCCCCTTTAAAGAATTGTTCATGAAACATTTTTTCAAATTGAACCCAAGAATGAATTAAATATGGTGAGAGAGTAGAAAACCACATAAATGCACTCTTGGTCAATGAACAAGGGAAATATTTCATTTTAAGAAATTCATTGGCACTAATTTGACCAATCTCAATAGTGTACAATAGTGTACCTAACAATATGTTCACATGATTCTCTACTATCTCGAGAGAATGTAATCAAAGATTTAGGAACCTTCCATCCTTCAGGCAATTCAACTTGTTGGATAAATTTAGAAAAAAATGACACAAAATAATGTCTATTTTGAATATCCAACATTAAACCCAAATCTATTTAGAATTTGTTCGACAACTTGATCGATATTTTGTTTCCTCCAATATTATTTTGTTGAACGATAGGGTCTTCCACATTTTCCTCCATATTAATAACTTCAACAATTCTATTAACTTGCACTTGCCTAGTTAACACTTTAAGCCTACTATTTGTAGAATCAAAAAAATTAGCCAAAATATTGGTAATTTGTTGTGTTAACAAATTAACCAAATTATGGCGGTTTTGCTCCATTTGATGTCAAATCATAGCCAATGACTCTTCATTATTTTCTGAAGAGTTTTCAACCATTTCTAATGACATGTTTTTCCCATTGTTTATTACCATATTTTGCACAGCATAATGGGGTTAGAAAATCGTTAGAGTCGGCAAGATGTCATCACCGCAATTTCTATTGTCATTGGCCTATAAATACTCATTAGCATTAGAAGAAAAAATTTGAGTCGTGATGAATGCTATGGTACCACTAATTTTTTTTCTCTCTATTTTTTTATCCTCAGTATTTTATCTTGGTTCTACTGGTCATGCTAATTTGTTTAACAGGATTTTTGGTCAATGGGATTTTTGATAATATTGCAATGTAGAAGTACAAGTTCATAGACCGAAAATTACATAAACATAAACTTGAAAGTAAAATGAAGAACTAAAAGCAAAAGAACTAAGTGAAGAAAGAGAAATAGAGGAGATTGGGCATTTACATAAGGGAAAAAAGAAGAAGTGAAAATAGAGTACTTGATTTTTTCTTGTTTATTCATTGGTGTCACGGTGACATGAGAATGTGTAAGATACTCCTCAAGTAATTCCAATCTAATCTAATTCTAATTCCACTAGTCCTATTTATAAAAAATTTAAATTTTTAATAGTCTTAAGTAGTTAATTTATGCGCATAACTTCTCGTAATTGTCTGTAACCTCTTGTAACTTCCATGATTTAATTTGGAATTGATGAGTCCTTGTGGCCACGTTACTGCATCAATATGCTACATGTGCTTCCGTTCTTGTAGCCGACCGTCATGATGCATTAGTGCCTCTTAGTTAATGGCCCTTGCCACGTTAACTTGTTGCACTTTCACTTGTATTTAATTTGCTTCCCATTTGGTGTTTGTCTTGTGCTTTCCAAGTCCTTTTATTTTTCTTACTTGCCAACTCTTTCAATAATAAAGTAACTATTTGAGTTGTTGGCCTTGGTTTCCTTGTAAAATGTCTTCGACCCTTATGACATATGCATGTCGACCTCTTGGCTGCCTCAACACTTCGAAGTTCTTTCTTTAATAAGACATGCATGTTGCCTCATTTGGAATTTGAAATGTTGAGTCCTTGTTTCACATTATATTACATGCAATTTTATAACTTCTCCATCATTTAAATGCACAACATAACTGCACATGCACTTTCAATTTAAATTATACATGCTTCCTTTAATTTTGTGGTGACCCTTAACTCCAAAATTGTGATTGGCTTCATTGGTCCACCCTCAATGACACCTACATATAGTTGACCCCATATATATTAATGTGCTACCATTATGAGACTATCATAATTAATTATCGGACGCCTTAAGGTCATCAATAGGTTGCCTTTACAACTTGTTATTAATCGCCACTTAGATATCATTGGGGTCACTATTCACAAATTGGGAATTGAGGATCATTTTTTTAACTTAACAAATTTTTAGTATAACACAAGTATATATACTATGCGCATAAAATATAAATCGTGTAACTTGAAGTTACTTATCAAATATATAACCCCGCACATCACGGGAGTTTAGATTCTAGTTATATTAGAGACTAGAGATTAATTATTGTATTGAGAGTGTAAAACTATTTTATACAATAATTTAATTATGTATTGTCACATTAACAACAAATTTTTTACTTTCTCGTCACTATTAAAAAGTCATATATGTGTAATTACATTATTGTGTAAAATAATTATACACCACGAATGTATAGCAATTAAACTCATTTGTCCAAGCAAAATTCCTTTCCACTTTTGGACCTAGCAAAGCACAAGGCCCAAACCTTGTAAAATTATGAATCTTAGGTATCTTTGGTCAAACATAGATCAGCAGAAACACGATTTTCGACTGATTCGTTCCAAGGGGAGAAAGTTCTGTTAGCATATAAAGGAAGCGTAGAACTAACACGAAATTGAAGTAATCAAGTTATATAATAATAATAGCAACGGCCCACTACAAATATATGATCGCGTGTTTAAGACATAATTGCTTTTTCTAGATTATTAGAAAACTTCTACATACCCAACCTGGTTAACCTTCATTTTTCTGCAATTTTAAGGGATCAAGCAACGTAAAAGACCATGTGACTAGGGTTATCAAACGGGTCAACCTGGTCCATTTAGATTCGGTTCATTTAATCTGCAAAATTAAATGAGTCAAGTAAAACAAGCTTTTTATTATTTGCGAGTTAAGTTTTATATGTTTGATCTATTCATTAATGCGGGTAAACGAGTTAGTTCGTGAATAATGTTTATTTTCACATTAAATGGACCAATTTGACTCACAGGTTAAACGCGTCAAGCTTAACAAACTTTTCTACTTTTCATGGACTGAATTTTATACATTTAATCCGTCTATTTAATTGGGTGAAAAGTCAGACTCATTTTGACATCCTAATATGATGCCAACAAGTTGTTGGACGAGCAGTAAATAATTTTATTCCCGTAATCGTTAATGTATCACCTTTATAATTGTGATAACAATGTCTTCGTTCAAAAACTAATAGTGCACGTGACATTGTCAAAATGTATACATAGCATTAAAAAGTCAATAGAAATGGTCTACCTTTCAATTCTTTTCTTACATGCAGACTTGAGATTTCAACTATAAATTGAGCAAGTTCTGTATATCTCTCAACATACCAATCCTCACTCAAACTCAGAACCATCAAACCAAGCCAAAAAATATTTCATTCATCACATTTTCCTTTTCAAAAACAACAATGCCTTCTTCAAAGTTGATCACTCCCACAACCCTTCTCCTAATTATCTTATCTTTTATTCTCCAAATATCTCTTGGAGCCGAACCTCTCTCCCACATTTGTTCAAACACCGAAAACAACGCATCCCCCAGCCCCTACGAATCAAACCTTAAACAACTCGCTAACTACCTCATCTACAAGACCCCTTCAACGGGTTTTGGGCTTGCAAAAGCGGGCCTAGCCCAAAACCAAACAGCATATGGGCTTGCCCTCTGCCGCGGGGACGTGTCGGCCCAAGAATGCAAAACATGTGTCTCCGAGGCAACAAGAGAAGTCCGTAGTCTCTGCCCACACAACAAAGGTGCCATCATATGGTACGACAATTGCATGTTCAAGTACTTGGGCACCGATTTCTTTGGTCTAATTGACAACACGAACAAATTCTCTTTGTTCAACGTGCAAAACGTGAGTGATCCAGCCATGTTCAATTACACTACTAAACAATTGTTGAGCCTTCTTGCTTATAAGGCTTCATTGGACCCTAAATTGTATGCAACCGGAGAGATGAAGATTGGAGGGTCAGAGAAAATTTATGGGTTGGCTCAGTGCACAAGGGATCTTTCTAGCAATGATTGCAAGAAGTGTCTTGATGATTGGATTGGTGAGCTTCCAAATTGTTGTGATGGTAAAGAAGGTGGCAGAGTAGTTGGTGGAAGCTGTAATATCCGATATGAGATTTATCCGTTTGTTAAAGCCTAGAATTTAATGAGCTAATAAGGATGAAATATAATAAAGACGAACTTTTTGATGTATAAGAGAGAAAATTATTAATTGGACCTTGTTATTTCATATGCTTTATTGTAATGCTGGGTAACATTTGTTCATTGTTTGAAATATAATTCGTTTGGGGAATATGGCTTACATTCATCCCCTTATTTATTTAAACGTGAAAAGTTATCTTACATTTTTTTTACAACTAAATTTTGACAAATTTTTGGCTTTGCAGTTTTTTTTTTTCTTTTGATTTTTTTGAGAAACTTAAGTTATTGCGAAATAAAAATTAGAAAGAACTTAATCACTTATTTATTATCTCAAAAGTCTTGTATTTTTTTTTTTAGTATTTCTCGTTGGTTTGTATACACCCAAAGTTAGGAATTGAACTCCTAACATTTGGTTAAGGAATGATGAACTCTTTCCGCTCAACCACACTCCCCGATCAAAGAAAAAACCTCGTATATAGATGTATATAATTAAATGCATGACAATATAAAAATTTTCACTGTCTACGTATAACATAAAAATTAATCTCCATAACTAATATCGTAATATTATTTTATAGTTATTAATAAAAACAAAAAATAAATAAACAAAGCAAAACAAACACTACACACCTTTGAACTTTTGTTTCTACATTTAATTATATTTTTCTAGCGTTATCTTATTCTTTTTCCTCTATTTTTCACTTTTTATTTTCTTTTCCCCCCCTTAATTTATGTATTCTTCCATTCCCTCTCTCTTATTACGTACCCGTTTGGTTGTCACATATAGTTATGTTCATGATTTGCATCTGATCTTTCAAATATAAAATTCTTTCTTCTAGAAGGATGCTAAAAAATCTGAATAATCTTCTCTCATGGATAAGTACCTTCATTAACGATGCATGGTACACGAGAGATAATGATTTTCTACAGTAAATAATGTTACTAAACTTACTCTATTTGACTCCATTTAATCTTTCTTAATTTAAATTTAACATTTTTTTACTTTTTAACATTTAAAATTATAAAAATTAAAATTAAATAATTTATATAAAAAAATAAAATCAATAAATTTTGAATAAATTTTGTGCATATCATATGCACTAAACTAAACTAATGCAAATAACCTTACCCATTCACGACTCATTATTGATGTCTTAAGTCAACGCCGCCAAAACGACAGACAATTTTATTGTCAAACGATTTCCTGGAAAAACAATAATTTACGATGTCCACTTTCGTTTCTTTTCAACTCTTATCATTTGGGTGCGTGATTGACCCACATGAAAGTTAATTAATGTTTTACTGATTTTTATAAGAAATTTAGGGTGATGTATAAAAAATTATCATTATAGTTTTTTTATATGGGGTTAGTATTTTATTTGATCTTTGAACTTTATATTGTTATCTTAATTATGTTAGTTTTAATTGTCTTAAGTAGTCTCTAAATATTTAAAATATTAATTTAAGCAGTAGCCAAATAGTGTAATTATTTTTTTTGGGACATGAAATAAGAACTAATGAGTCAAATATTTATAAAGTTCAAAACCTAATCTGTCACTTATTTAAATTAAAAAACTAAGTAGGACACAAATATAAGTTTCACCACCAAATGGGATGTTAACCCTTTTTTTCGCCTCTACGTGAAAACCATAACTTCAGTCCCGAGATTATTTCAAAAGCTTTTAGTGACAGCTACCTATCTTCAACTAATAGCTTTGTAATCATTCCATATTTTCTTAGTAGCTTAATACATAAAAAGAATCCATTTTTAAATCACGAATAAAATTGTCTTATAATTACTCAAAAATCAATATATTTAAGTATAAATTAATTTAAAAAATACCCATAAACAAAGCAACTTGTTTTTCTAAATTTTATCCATAAGCTTGACATCCAAAGTTAGGACGTGAATGTGACCTAATTTTTCATTGAATATATTTCTTACGGTTATACATGATCAACACACCAAGACTGTATCGGGAGATGTTAGGCGCGCGAGCATATAAAGAGGTGGGGGGGTACTGTATTTTACAAAAATGTATTTTAATATTTGCTGCAAGTATAATTTACATAAGGCTTTAGGAAAGAAAAAAAAGTATAATTTACAAATGGACTCAACTGTTAATTTACATTTCTTAGAATTTTTAATGTCCATGTTTTTGAAAAGGGTTTCTTTATCTCTCAAATTTACATTATCAGCCGAGTTTGCCGTCATCGCCTTCGTGCGCTCTGCTCTTCTTTGTCATTGTGCGCCCCTGTTTCCCCTTGTCGTCCTGCTCATCCCCTTCGCCATTGTGCGTGCTCTCTCTGCCTCTACTACTCTGCCCTGTGCAACATATGCGTTCTCTCTGCCTCCGATACTCTACCTTGCGCGACACCTACACTGCTCTCCCTTCTTCCCTTGTTTGCGCTTCCTTGGGTTCTCCAGTAAAGATATGTGGGTAACCAGAGCTTATTGTGTTTCCCTCTCCCTTTGTATCTTGTATGTCACAAATAAGAAGATTATGGAGGAGGAAACGTCAAAGGATGATGACGGTGACGTAGTCTTCTAGTAATGTGAAAGTAACATACTAATTAAGAATGAGACTAAGTTTTTAAGAAAATATTGAAGATAAATTTAAAATTATTATTTAACTTGTCTTGTTTATTTTTTTAATAGTGACATTTTGTAAGAGATAAATGACATCTATAATTTATTTTAAAAACCTTAAATTTTTATTACTTAATCTCAGTTATTTTAAGAGGATGCAATTTAGAACTTTTAATTTCTTTGTTTTGTTGTGTTTTATTGTTTTCTCCTAATTCTTCTCTTTTAACACTATCACTCTTGTTAGTTCCACACATTAGAGACATCCCACTTTTTTTTTTTATCTTTGTTACCCCTTATATATTTATTATTTATTTGATTAATAAATAAAATACTCGATTTAAAAATAAAAATAAAAAAAGACTACAGAGAAAAATCCGTGCACGTAAGAATCTGTGTGTGTAAACAGGTATCATCCAAAATGTAAAGGCGCATCCCAATTTTGACATTGCATGCTGCGCCAAACTGGCCAATTAAACTTAAAATGGTCAAAAGAGAAAATGTCAAACTTTCTCTGGAAGCCAAAATGCAAAAAAGTTTTCTCTATAAGTAGTCTATCTCTTATCTCTCACTCTCCCCACAATCTCATACTCAAAGCCATACAAAAATGTCTTCCTCAAAACTGACAATAGCCACATTTCTCTTCTCACTGTCCTTAGCTCTTATCCTCCAAACATCTCTTGCAACCGACCCTCTCTTCCACTTCTGTTCAAGCTCCGGAAACTACACACCTCACACCCCATACGAGTCAAACCTCAAACAACTCATCAACTCCCTCATCTACAAAACCCCTCCAACAGGTTTTGGGCTTTCCTCAGTGGGCCAGGGCCAATACCAAAACCAGCCGTCATACGGGCTCGCCCTCTGCCGCGGCGACGTCTCGGCCCAAGAATGCAAAACTTGCGTGTCCGAGGCATCCAAAGAAATCCTCAATCGCTGTCCGTACAACAAAGGTGCAATCATATGGTACGATTATTGCGAATTTAAATACTTGGACACCGAATTCTTTGGCCAAATTGATAACACGAACAAGTTCTACATGTGGAATGTGAATGTGGTTAATGACACTGCCACGTTTAATTACAAGACTAAGCAATTGTTGAGCTTGCTTGCGAATGAGGCTTCCGCCACAACTAAATTGTATGCGACCGGAGAGATGAAGCTTGGCGAGTCGAAGAAGCTTTATGGGTTGACTCAGTGCACGAGGGACCTTTCTAGCGTTGACTGCAAGAAGTGTCTTGATGACGCGATTAGCGAGCTTCCGAGTTGTTGTGATGGGAAAGAAGGTGGCAGAGTTGTGGGTGGAAGCTGCAACTTCCGATATGAGATTTACCCGTTTGTCAAAGCGTAGATAAACTTTATACTATATTTTAATATATGGTTGAATAAATAAGTTATTGTGTGATGCGTGATGAGGAAAGAAGACTATAAATGTCATGTTAGTATGGTGGCATAATTATGCGTGTGATCTCGTCAACATGTATAATCGAATAAATGTTGGTCATTTGTTAATAAATTTTGACTGCTTTCTGGAGAAAAATATGAGAATGATTGGTTTGCGGGTTGATTGACGGGTGGTTAGTAACAGAGTTTGTGAAACAGATTGAGTCTTGCATAGAAGGCAAGTTCAGAGAAAGGATGGAGGAAAGTTGCAGAAGTGTATTATTTCACAAACTGATACAGACGGCAATGTGCCATTTATATACAAAGGGATACATTGCTGTGCAAGCTAACTGTAACAACCCGACTTTTTCCTCCAATTTAAAATGTTATTTAAGGCAAAATTAAAAATATAATAATAAGGAAAAGGCAAGATAGAAATAGAATAAAATTCAAATATTAATTTTATTTCTGTAATATTAGTTGAAAATAATCCTCTGACGGTCTTGTGACGTTCGGTGACGTCTGGATCGTAATTAGGGTTTTATGGTAATTTCCTTATGACTCACCGGAGTCTGTAAAATATATTAATATGAAAATAAATCAAGAATATGTCAAGTGATATTTTAGAATTAATGAGGGGAATTTTTAGAGCGTAACGGTATGCCCGGAATATTTTTAGGACGTCCGGACATAAACAATTAATGACCAAACATAACCTAAACTACACTAAGGGCAAAATAGGAATTTCACATGGCCAAGAGACCAAAAAAAAGGCACGGCCAGCCCTTCCCCCATGCAAACCCGAAACACACACACCCAAAACACTCCAAACTCTATCTTTTTCATCTCCTAAAATTCTCTAAGACCTAAAGCTCCCAAAACTTCACCAAATTCAATTATCATCCTTTGTTTCATCATTAAAACTCACTCCTAAGCACATAAAGAAGGCAAGCAAGTGTGGGTGGTGAGTTTTTCCATCTCTTGGAGTAAAGCCATGTTTCCATAGTTTAGGGTTTTCCTAATTATGCTAAAGTTTCATTTTAGGTCAAGAAGATTCAAGCAAGCAAACAAAGCTTGGTTTCCTTCCTTTCATTGCATCAAGAAGCTATTTAGGAAGTGGGTAACTCTAGTTCCTTGCCTCTTTGATGTTTCAAGAGGTTTATGTGCTTGTATGTGTATGTATATGAATTATGGATTTATGAGGAAATATGTTAGAATTGATGCTAGGTTTAGGAAGACAATTCTGAAGGGTCTTGTGACCTGGATTAGATAGGATTATTATGCTGGAAATATGTGTTAAGCTCATGCAGGGTTCCATGAAAGTAAGGAAGGAAAAATGGAAGAAATGGTGGTTTCGGTTTCCAAGTTTCGCCCAGTAGCCGCTGAGCGATGCTCTGGCGCCGCTGAGCGAACTGCTGTGAACCTCAGCGCTGAGCGGTAGGCGGTTACCGCTGAGCGGTCTGAGGCCCACGTGGAAAGTCTGAAAAGATATTTTCTTAAAGGATAAAAGTCGGTGGAGATATTTAAAAAGCGGTCAGACCGCTGAGCGAAGGGATCCTTACCGCTGAGCGATGAGAGCTCCTATCGCTGAGCGGAGCTGTATATAGCGCTGAGCGCTATAGCTCAAACCGCTGAGCGGACAACAGTTTCCGCTGAGCGGCTTGAGACCAGAATGTTTCATGGAACTCCTCTTGAGACACATAAGCTGCTGTTTGATGCTGTAGATATGAGCGATAATTGAAATGTATGTAATTCATGCTGTATGTGAGTATAAGTGAACTTGTGAAGTCTATGCTGTCGGTAAATCTGTATACGATGTGTAATCTGAGATGTAATCTGTAGTTCTTCATGCATTCATGCTGAGCCAAGTTAAAGAATTAGATATAAATCCGAGCTAAATAAAGATTTTGAAATGAACCATAGGGAACAATTATGCCATGTTGCATGTACAAGTATGCTATGCTGCAGGTACTCCAAAATGCTGAACATGCTGCTGAATCAGGGCCAATGCCCAATACTGCTGAACTAGGGCCAATGCCCATACTGCTGAAATATGGCTATATGCCACTTACTGAAAAGGGCTAAATGCCCCAATACTGAAATTGGCTATATGCCACATGCTGCTGAGGCCGTGATCACGAGAGCCATATGACAAGCCCATTTCAGTAGGTCGGATAGACATGCTGAAGATGGAAGCCCGCCACAGGTGGTGTCGAGATGGCATACCTGGAGGTGTGCGGTTACCACGCCTATGCATTGTCGTACGGGGGCAAGCTTAGGTGGGGGTACGATACCAGCCCACTGTCGAGGGGTCCCTAGGGGCACACGGCAGGTGGAAGCCCACCGCAGTGAGGTCAGGACAGTGTCGGCCTATACTGAGGGTGTGAGGTTATTCCGTCATACTAGTGTCACAAGGACATTACTATGGTGGGAATAACACCTATGCTGTTATGCTGCTGCATTCTATTATACTGCTGTATTAAGTTATGCTGTGAAATGCTGTTACTCTGTTACATTCTGCTGAACATATTATGCTGTTCATTCTGTCATGATGATTCTGTGATATATACTCTGCTGAATTTTGCTATGTCTGTACTGAATGATATGCTGTTTATGCTGATGACTCTGCTGTGTATATTCTGCTGATTCTGTGGACTTACTTTGGATGACTATGTGATGCTTACTCCGATGATTCTGTTATGCTGAATTTAATGCTGAGTGTATTCTGTGATGTATTCTGATTATTCTGGAATGTATATTTCTGCTGTTATGCCGTACCGTCAAGAGCACGCTCGAGACGGTTAAGTATATTCACGAACTGTTAATCAGCACGAGAATGTAGTAAGCAAGAATAGTTCCCATGTCACATGTTAATGCTGCTAAAGCCGTTCAGATAGGCAAGATAATAAATAGTAGGCTGATTAGTATGTATGTTCACTAGAGATCTCTGAGCGGCCTGAAGTCCGACATAATCTGATGTACGACTCAGGAACTAAGGTTATTTCCACTGAGAACCTACCGTTCTCATTCCCCACTGTTTTATGACTTCAGGTACAGAAGAGGATGAATCATATTTTGAGGATGCTGAAGAGCCGCCAGATGAGCCATGAGCGGCTAGAAGCTAGATAGATGATTATGTTTTGCCAAGGGCTTACTGAGTAGCATTCCAGTAGTCCTTGTGTTTTGATGCTGTATATGCTGGATTTTATATTTGATGTTTTGATCTATGTACATATTATGTATACAGTGATATGACTTTGTATGGTGGACCACTTGGATATGTATATTGGATGTTTTACTATTTTACCGTTATACGCGTTGTTATATTGTTTATTCTGACGCATGGCTCTATTTTGGTAATTATGCAAGATCAACTAAAAAGTTTAAAATCGGTCCTTATTTTCTTATGCTACTATTTTCAAAAGATAACTATGGACTAAGGTATTCCGACCAGGTAGACAACAACCTAGTGAGCTTTGTTTACTACGTACGGGTAAACAGTTAGCTAGGGTGTTTCACTAACCATAACTAACTACAACAACTTCACAGTTGTCATCATAACTGATTTCTAACTAACTATCACTAACTATAAGTTAAAAGTGTTACACACTATTAGTTAGTAATTGTTCTTTGACACAAGAAAACATGAGATAAATACAAAAGAAATATGGAAGGAGAAATGCTGGTTAATCTTGCGTCTTAATATAATGAGATAATCACTATATATATAAGCTAGGGATTGAATCAAATCATAATAAACTAAATTAATATAAAATTGGACTAAATTAATCTAAGATCAATTTAGGATAATAATTTATTATTAATAGATTCTAACACCTTCACTCGAGCTAAAATCCATCTAGTTTTAAGTTTGTCGCAATTATGTGGCTATATTGTCTACAAGGAGGCGGACAAGTCGTGGATGTACGGAGTAGGACAAGTAATTCCTAAAAGTCTTTGACCTATGCTTGGGCCTCTTTGATCCTCCTTCAACGACGGTTGATTTGATTGAATATCAAGTCCCAACATGGGAACAATATTAAGTCTTAGCATGAGTTTAACAGTTAAGGTCCATCTCAGTGTCATGGTTAACACGAATGGAGGCAAGGTCAACCCAGATCAAGGTGGAGCAGATATGTGTCAAAGGCAAGGTCAACCCGGGTCAAAGCAGAATTTGTAACACGAGCTGTGTCATGGGTCATGTCCCTACTTGCGAAATTTGCGGCAGGAGTGTCGTGTCACTTTCTGCTCTTGCACATCTTTCGAAGCATCATGACCCCCTTGACATTAACAGTGAATTCTTCTAGATAAGTAGGATTAGACTCAATCACCAGATTATCGTGTATCACTCCCTACAACATTCTCTTCTGCAAAAGCAATCTCAAAAGAGAATTTATCCTCGACAAATTTTACATCATGGGAAACACACAAAGTGGTGGAGGCGGTGAGAAAAACGGAGGTGTAGAAGTCAGACAAAACAGAGTGGGCAACAATGTTATCTCAAGGGTTATATAGTTGTTGTATGGAAATCAGAGCACAGAAGGAATAAACGAAGAGAGATTATGATGTAGATAAATTACATAAATAAGTTCAACGAACACAAAGAAGTAGAAGTTAAAACATGATTCATGAAGGGTACTATAGTATGAAAAACAACAAAAACAACAAAGTGGGTATGAAAAAATTTAGTGGGGGTTAAATTTTGGTAAAAAGAAGTAAAAATTTAATAGGTAAATTTTATGTTATGTGGCACAATTTTATTGGGTAGAAAGGGATGTCTGGACTGAGGATTTCCGTCCATAAATATTATGCATTAGATTATATTTCTTTTCTTTTTAATTTTTGTATTGTCACATAACATATATCACACAGTCACTAGTTCAAAGAAAGTTTAGAGGAATTCTTTAAAAGAGAGACTTTGATCACTTTTTCTATTGACCTCATCAAATTGAGGTTGTCACAATCCCAACTCTAATAGTGTGTCTTGAAGTGACTGGCTAATTTAGTGGTATAAAGATTCAAGTTTTACATTAGTAGAGATGCTCTAGTAGCCCTATAGTAGCTTCTCTTTATGGGGTTATGAACTAAAACTATACTATGTTAAATTTGGGCCGCTTAACAATTGGACTCAAGCGCATCACATATAGATCATAAATTAACCCATTAATTAATTTTTTTCATAAAAACAAAGAACCATCATTGTTTGCATTTCTAACAGTAAATCCTCTAACTTGCACTAATATCCAATAGCCTCTAGATATCATGTTCCCATGTATTTTCCACTTCTGTAAGTTGATGCTCAGTGCATCCTTCAATTGGACGCCTTAGGAAAAGTAATGGAAACGTAGTCAATGGAGATTTGACGAGGCTACCACTTGCCACAACCCCCTTTCAACTCAATGCATACTAGGCCAAAATATGCGATCTCTATTTATAGGAAGCATAGACAAATTAAAAGCACAATCACACACATCCCCTTTAAACCAATCCCAAAAAAATGTTCAGCACCCTTCTTAATCTCTTGTTGTTCTGCCTTTCACTCCATGGATGCAATTGTACCAGCCCCTTATTCCGTTTTTGTTTCAACCACGAAAACTACACCGATCCTAGCCCTTACGCTACTAACTTAAACCAATTATTTAGCCTCTTATACACCAAAGTGCCCCCTACTGGCTTTGGGCTTGGCTCAATCGGGGAAGGCAAAGACCAAGTGAACGGCCTAGCCTTGTGTAGAGGCGACGTCAACGCCACGAACTGCTCGTTTTGCGTCGACGAAGCATCCAAGAAGCTTCTAGAACGATGTCCGTACAAGAAGGGGGCGATAGTATGGTACGACTATTGCCTCCTCAAGTACTCAGACGTGCCCTTCTTTGGGGGAATTGATGAGAAGAACAAGTTTTACATGGTGAATGTTTATGATGTTGATGACCCTGCGGCTTTTAATGGTAAAGTGAGTGAGTTATTGGGAAACTTGTCGTACAAGGCATCCGAATCTGATGAGCTATATGCCACTGGGGAGTTGAGGCTCGATGTGTCGAGGACGC
Source organism: Nissolia schottii (assembly GCA_003254905.1). NCBI lineage: Eukaryota > Viridiplantae > Streptophyta > Magnoliopsida > Fabales > Fabaceae > Nissolia > Nissolia schottii. The sequence goes on along the minus strand of QANU01078815.1, from coordinate 457,531 downwards.
TTTATGGGTTGGCTCAGTGTACGAGGGATCTGGCTGGGAGTAGTTGTAAGAAGTGTCTTGATGATGCTGTTAGTGAGCTTCCTGATTGCTGTGATGGAAAGCAGGGTGGGAGGGTTGTGGGTGGGAGTTGCTATGTTAGATACGAACTCTACCCTATTGTTGAACTTGAGGCCTAGATCCCAATAGATTTTCAGTTTCCACTTTTGTCATCGCATCAAAATGTCATGTACATCGCTTGTAGCTCAAATGACACTTCACTTGATCGTTATGTCAAAGGATGTTTGTGTTGATTGGGTTAGTGATTTGATTCTTACATGCTCATCGTCTAATTCCACTAAGAACTCCTATGAACCCAAAAGAATAGAAGTGTATTGGATTATGCTTGACAACTAAATAAATGATCTCCTAAAGTGTAGGTAGCATCTTATAGGTTTTTGGAGGGATAATAAAGACTTTTCACATTTCGTTTTTAATAATTAATATTTATGAGACTATTTTTAATGTGTTGTCAATTACAAATTGGTTGTGCCTAAATCAGATTTATTACATTTTAAAAAATTTCTCTAAATGATCTCATAAAGTGGAAGCCTACCTCTGTCTTACAGATTTTTGAAAATTGATCACATGATTTAGTTATGTTACTATTGATTAAATTATTTTTTGTGAGTTCTATCCTTCTTTTTCAACAGTAAAACTTTATGCATAATCAAGTCATGAAATGTTACATGCAGTTGGTTTCCTAGCTTTTGGAACCAACTGTCAATGAATCCTTTTTGATTTGACTAAATTATGAGAGATTGAAAATTTGTTAAGTAAGTACACTTAAAGCACTTCTAGCGACAAGGTATCCTGTCCTGGTATCATTAGGTGTGGCAAATAAGCTAGCCCACCCTTATCAAGCCCAAACCCACATGGCCTAGGGCTAAAATGCAAAATACCCACTGTACCCAAAAGCCCACACTCATAAAAGTCCTTAGTGCCCAAAAGTCCAATGGGCCTAGCGGGCTTGGGTTAGCCCATGGACTAGCTCCCTTTGAAATTATTTTATTCTTTTTTAAAGCCAACCTGTGGGCTTAGTGGGCTTAGACTAGCCCATGGGTCAGTACCCTTAAAAATTTAAACTTTTTTTTTATGTTTTGTTTGTGTCAACATGTTCGCAAGGGTAAGCCCATAAACGAGCTCTCTTAAATTTATTAATTTTTTGTTCTTTCTTGTGCTAAGACCAACATATGAGCTAAGCCACTCATTTTTGTTTGTTTTTGTAATTTCATAAATAAGTTATCCCTTATTTTGGCCTGCATATGGCCACACTTTTTTTCTCTCGCTTTTTTAGATGGAGCCAACCTATGGGACCCATAAATAATCTATTTAAAAATCAATTTGTCAAATTAAGCACATAATTGTGATTTTAATGGTTATCATCATACACTTCAAAAAGAGAACATATAGCAACTATATATCTACCCGTTTAAGACTTTATGAATGATTACAAATAATTATTAAAGAAATAATTCTTTAATTTTTGCTTATAATTATCACTATTAGAGCTTGATTTATTATATTTTTCAGTTGTTTTCCAGTTTTTATTTAATTATTATTATTATTTTAAATATGATTTTATTAAGAGTTTTTTTTATGTAATAATTATAAATGTTGAAAGGCCGTATAAAGAAAATAATTTTCTGCAAATTCCTTTATTGGTTTCCTGCTAACTATTATAATGAAAACTTATTAAACTATTGTAATATGTTTGAGTTAGATGTTTTACTATAATGTCATGTTTTTTTTTGGTGTTATTATAGTTCTTAGCACACGATACCCTTAATATATGTTAGTTTATAATTTATTGTAATATTTTGTCATATGGCTCCTACTAATTTAAACCAGGTTGAGTTACGGACTAATTTGGTCATTAAGTCTTAGCCATGAAAAAACAATAAATGGTTCAGATTATACATAAAAAATAATTCTAAAATAATTTACATTTATACTTTTAAAATGTTTTCATTTAATTTATCAATTTTACCCTTCATCACTTTTCAAATTTCTTTTCTCAACCACTCTTTTACCCTTTTGCCCCAAGCCATCTAGCTACTGTCTCACCGCCCTCAACTGACCTCTGACCATCGTCAACAAACACCATCGAGGAGGAACCACTACTATACCACTCCTTGCCCTTTATCATCGCCGTTAATCTTAACAAAATAATCAAATAACACCACATATTAGCAACCAAAAAAGTTTGAGAAAAATATTGAAAGCCATATAGAATTTTAGGGATACTAAAACATAGAAAAACAAAACAAAAAATCTCAGATTAACAAAACAGAAGAGCAACGATGGAAAAACTTCATTAAAACAAATTAGAACTTTCCTGGGATTTATGAAGATCCACTCTCCTTTATGGTTGGAATTAGGGATTAGAACAGGTCAGGCCTGTCTTGTTAATTTTTGACATGGGTCTGACCTGTTAATTGTTATAAACTATTTTTTTAAGCCTGAGAAGACCTGTTTGGGAGGCCTGGTTTGTAGCTTGCCCACCTATGTATATTTTTTATTATAAAAAAAAATCTTTTGTTTAGCCTGTTACACACTCAATAAAATGACATTCAACAACAATAATTAACCATCTTTCTGGATCTAAGCCCAAAACATACCGGATCAATAATATTCAAATAGCTTACAAGATCTATGTTCAAAATATAATATCCAAATACCAAATAAACATGAATTATTCCCAATAATGTCCAAATTCTTCCCTGGTCACATTGCAACCAACGGTCACATTTGATATAGTTATTATTATTTTTTACTAAATTTTACTTTATAAACACCAATAGACACAATCAATTTTTCCTTTATAAACATCAACACACACATACTAAATTTTCCTCCTCATACCAGGGGAAAGGAGAAAAAAATATATCTATATTATAATTGACAACCCTTATACAATTCTCTTTGTTTTTCTCCTCTCTCTGTTCTTTCTTCTTTATTTTTTTCTTCATCATTGTCTCTAGATTATTGTACAAGAATTGTCAATTGAGTTACAGACATAGCATGCCTCGGGGGAAAAAGAGGAGGAAATTTGTAACATAATCAGACCAATATCTAGTAGACTAGCTTTACAGTTAATACTGTTGCCCACCCATATACACGTAAATGAAATATAAAGCTATCAATGTTATTAAATACTAGCTAGTTTCCGCTTCTTTTTTATACTGTTGTTTATCAGATTCCCAAATTGCCAACATCTCAGATAATGGTCTAATATTCTGGCACGATGGATTTGTTGGATACTTGGATTAGGTGCAACACTAGGGAACCGGCAAAACCTCGATGTGATTTTCCCTGTACATCTCTCTCATTTTCTCAACAAATCATAATAATTTTTTTCTCTTCCTCTTCCACCTGTTTTTGTGCTGCGATAATTTGGTTGGTTAGATATAGAATACTTCCTAATGAAAATCTCTGTATCGATTGATGTGCGTGCGGCAAGTGAACTAAGTCACAAATTTCTTATAGTGGTGCTGATAACAATTAGTTTTAAAATTGTATCTCTGAGGAAAAGGCCAAACTTGAGTTGTTGTTAATCCGACAACTATAACCTGAAGATTCTACACCTGTGAATCCGCCAGGCTTCAACCACCACCCTTCCTTTCTGCCAATAAAAACTAAGTAATGCTTATAAGATAGAGAATCAGATAGAAGAGTCAAGACAGGCAAGAAAGAGTACTTGAATTCCAAATAACATATTCCCTCTCATTTGCATGGCTATACCAACTCCAACCTGTATCATGACTGGACCACAAACATTATTATTCTCAAGAGACTGCTCCAAATCTTTCTATATATAGACTTCTTACAATCAAGTCATGTGTCAATCACATCTGTCTAATCAACTTTGATCAGTACTTATCTCTGGCTCTTCTCTGACATTATCGAACATGGGTGTACTTGAAATCATTATCAGGGCATCATTTGTGGCTATGCTCATCAAATTGGCCATTGCTACAACCCACAATGTTGGAGGACCAAATGGTGGGTGGGACACAAACTCAAACCTTCAATCATGGGCTTCATCCCAGCAATTTTCAGTGGGAGACAATCTCAGTAAGTCACTTGCATTGCATCATGAAACACAAATTCCCATTCATGCTTTCATTAATTTCCGAAGGAACACACATCACACTTTTTACCATTTTATTCACTAATTTGAAACCATATGCACAGAGCACAATATTAAGTGGACAAAACTCAACTCCAAAATCTAAGTCTTATCGCTTAGCAATATGAGACTCTAACAACACTGACATATGTCGATATATATTTGTGCAGTTTTTCAGTACCCACCAAACCATGATGTGGTTGAGGTTACAAAGGCAGACTTTGACTCTTGCCAGCCAACTAACCCAATTCAGTCTTACAGTGATGGCACCACAACCATCCCTCTCACTTCACCAGGAAAAAGGTACTTCATCTGTGGGACAATAGGACATTGCAGCCAAGGAATGAAGGTTGAGATAGACACTCTAGCAAGTGCAGCTTCTGCCTCCCCAGAAGCAGAATCTCCTTCACCAATGGGGTCGCTAGAGGTTTCCATGATTCCCTCTCCAGGTCCAGAAGAATCCACTCCTTCACCGGCCGAATCGCCTGAATATGTTCCGGAAGCACCAAGTCCATTTTTGGAAACACATCTGGAAAGTCCTACATTCTCTCCAGCTGTTCCTTCCACCGAGTTTCCAGGTGCGGCCTCACCTCTAGACCACCATTCAGCAGACCAGTCGGATTTGTCAACCGGAGAACGCAACCTACAAGCCTCCGTCGCGATAGTGTTAAGCTTTATAATGATGGCTATGGCCTTCTAAGGATGGGATAAATCTCAATCTCAAACATTGTTTGTTGTTACTTAGCATGAGCTTATTCTGTGTGAAAAATTGTCTCTGGTGTTTTTCCTTGTTTCTTTGGTGTGGTTACTACTTCAGAGATATATATAGTATGAGCACGTTTTATTGGTTGACAAAATTATATTTCATCCACAATGTGATTTGATTTTATCACATATATAGTTTCATACTATAGCAACTGCGCTAAGAACAAACCAGGACCTTAAAGGGGAAATTCCCCTGCATAAAGATCTACCGATTCAATTTGCCTCCATAGCCTATGTAAATATGATAGAGTGAGTCTTGACCTAATAGTATGGTTGTTGTCTTGTGCTGTGATGTGGAGGTCACAGTCCCAAATCCTAGAAATAGTTTCTATTCAGAGAAGTAGGACTACGTGCATCTACCTTCTCCAGATTCTGTCAAGTGAGAACTTTGTGCACTAGGCCACCCTTATAGACTAAGTATGAGGTGGTGTAATCAACTCTCACCCTAAACTCACTCTGCACTCACTCTCTATATGAAAGGCTTCTATGCCTAAGCTATCACTGACTTAACTCTCCAAAGAGCCTTGGCTCAGTTAGTATATGTTATATGGTGATTTTCTTGGTAAAAATCTGGAATCTTAATTATCTGATTTGGACTTGGTTCTCAGTTAGGGTAGACACTATTTGTTATTGAGCATGAAAGAAATTATGGGTGATAAATACAGACAGATGCATATCAACTACTGTGTTAATGTTTGGAATTTTCTTTTTTCCTTTCTTAAGCCCAGACCATGAAAAAGGAAAAACATATGTAGCAAAGAATCAAAGGAACTTTTATTTTTCACCATGCAACTTACTTTGTCAGCACGACAATAATGACAAAGCATTTCCTTATTATATTAGTTTAGATTGTAGCATCGCACAATTCACCTCATCAACATGTTTTCGGACACACATAATTTTTAGTCTGACATTAGTAAACACACAAAATGGACATGATAGACAACTTAGACAATAACAAAATATGTATAATACAAGGAAAGCACACACAAGCCACACACCACACACGCAACAAAGCAGTGGATGCTCTAACCACTTTTTTATGCCACTGGAGGTCGAAGCAGATGATCCCTTGATGTATCAACTGTAGCCGGGGGCATAAACTGCCACATGGCAATTCCAGGGTAACCAATGAAGGGTACCATCTTGTGGCCACCAGCTTGCCCTTTTGCAGCAGGAGGATGAGGGATGAAGCTGGGCTGTTCTATTGCCGATTTGACCTGCTGCTCCAACTTTTCTTTGTCTACCTTCAGCTTATTCTTCTCATCACGAAGCTCGTTCTTCTCGGCCTACAAATGATTCAATTGAGCTCTTATCACTAAGTCAAAAGCTATGACTATTAGTACTGTATAACTCTTTTTTACTTTTAAAGAAATTCTTATGTATTCTTATACCAAGAGATTGAAATCTCTTGCTCTAATGTGTTGATTGTTGGTCAAATTAGATTTGTGGGTCATTCCTATCGTTTTAGCCACCCACTATCCTGATCATGAAGCTAGTGTGACAAACAATTAATGAATTAGAGTGCAAAAAAAAAAAACTCTTGCTCTGAGAACATCTAAGAATTTCTCATATTCTTTTTTAGCCGGTTAACTAGCATTGTTTGATGCGACTCTAATCTTACCTAAGCTTTATGAAGATAAGATGCCACCCTATGACCAATATATACATACACGGTTGCTACATATTTTGAGAAACGAAGAACAAAGGAAATAAAATCGAAGAAAAACCCATTAATTCAGAATAACCATTATGAACAGAGAATGACCTTCAGCTCCTTAACTTTTTCAAGCAATTCATCATTCATTTCCTTGAGCTTCTGGGCCTCATTTCTTAATTGGGTTACCGCTCGAACCGCATCACTTAACACGGCAACCTTGTCTGCTTTGGGCAGCCTACCAGGCTCCAAGATAGAACTCAGTTCCAGAAACCTTTATATAAAGCATGCCAAATTCGAAGACATGAGACTTTTAGAAAACTAAACTCAATCAGACAAGATGCAAAATAATAGCATGCCTCTCATTCAGTTTATCCCTTCGCAATTTCTCTCGACATGCCTTGGATCCAGATGCACACGATTCAGTCCTCAACCTGAAGTAACAGTTGCAAAATGATTCAAGGAAAAATAATGAGAGAGAGAGAGAGAGAGAGCAACATGGCAAATCAATCACAAAGCTTGATCCAAACATATTGAAGATGATTTCCTAATCAAGTAATAGACAAATAACTGATAAAGCATGTCATAGACTCATAGGGCAGGCATCAAATTGTACAAAATTCTAAATCACGAATAAAACTTTGAAGGTAGTGAATACTAGTAGTTAAACCGTTACGTAGCCACAGAAGTGATGATACCTCTTTGTAGGGCCACCTTCCAGGACATTTGAATCCAATGAGTACTCCATTTCCAAGCTGCAAAAAGAAGGTAACAAATTCAGAAATTTATAAAAAGACATGACATCTTCACCAAAAATCTTAAGAAAATGAGTTTACGAGAGCTCTCAAATGCATTCTCTTCACTCAGTCCCTCCTCAATTGATTTAAAACTTCACTCACACTTGAAATCACAATAATTGAGTGATAACTGTTACGGAGGTACAACTCCATAAATTCTTTAGAGAGCCAGAGAGAGTAATATTACCGCTTTGTAGGGACGTGTTCCAGGACAGGTGAATCCAGTGAGTATTCCATTTCCAGGCTGCAATAATAAAGCAATCATGAGGCATAATCAGACTCCAAAATCCGGAAAGATTTAAATCAATATGCCAATAAAAAAGTTCACAAAAAAGCGAGTCAAACATCAAGTCTTAACCACCTCAAGGCATGGCTTCAGTTAATCTATTCTTAATGGACGCGGAACTTCATACTATAAAATTTACTACTTTCCAAAGAAGAAAATAATAATCAAAATAATACAAAATTCACAGAAATTCCCATTGACAACACACTTTGGTCTTGAAACCAATTACAGAAAGTTTAGAGAGTAAGACAAACCCACCTCATATTGGAAGGAGACTTGAAGTTGAAGATGGTTTGAGGCTGAGGCTGAGGCAGAGGCAGAGGCAGAGGCACCCAGCTGAAAGCAGCACAGTCTACAGCAGCCATGAAGTCAGCTGCAGCAGTATGATCAAAGCCATAATCATAGAGCCAATTGGAAGCGCCGCCAGAGGAATCGATGTCCATGTTGAATGAGAGAAGAAGAGGATGTGTGTATAGCAAGCAAAGTGATGCTGGGAGAGAAGTAGAAGTACCGCCTAAGGAATATAATACTAATTACTAAGTAACAGAAAACATATTCATTTGGTTTCTGTTCATTTGGCTTTTGGGGGCTTGGTTCCTTATGTTGGGTTGTGAGAGAAGAGAGAGAAAGTGAAAGGAAAGGGGCGGTGACGGAAGCAGGGGAGTGAGTGTGAGTGAGCCATGGCCAATAAGCGATGCAATGCATTACGTTGATACAGTGGCGGGGGAGACAAGTAAACGCAAAATCTATTCTCTTCATTCGTTTGATGCCTTTGGGTTTTGGCCGTTGGACATGCACAGCACAGTTGACCATGTCACCCCACATTAATATTCTGCTGCACACACAAACCATGAAAGGTGGGGAATGAGCGAATTTGTTCTACTTTTGTTACAAGGGTCAATATATATATATATATATATATATATATATATTCTGGATATAGTTCAATTATTTGTTTGATAGATGAATAAACAATTATATATTATTACTGCATAAGTGATAATAATTTGTTCTGGTCATAAAAGCTAAATAGTTATATATGTTTATAAACTAAATGAACTACAAACTGAACATATATTTACCTTTTTTATTGGACTTATGAATTGAGTTAAAATTATTTTTAATAAGAATTCAATTAAACTCAAGAATTCAATCTTTTTAATAAATTAATGAACTTTCAGTTCAAACTGAGTTCACATAAATTGTTTCACGAAATTTTTCAATAAACTGTCGGGCTTAAGTCCAAACTCAAGAATCCATGCAAGAATTTCTCCAGCATCGAATAATTAAGTTACTATTATAAGCAGGAGCTATTATTTTTAATGGAGGATGATGGCTGGGTGGGACAGCTCCAGTGATGTTTCTAGAAATCACGTTATTGAAATTGACATCCTAATCCTAATTATAGTTAAGATAATAGTGATTAGTTCATTCATATTAGTTATATTGTGCAGACTTGTCCACTAATATGCTCATCCCTGTTATTTTGACGTATAATAAAATCCAATTAGGCTCCTTGGACGGCGTGATTCATGCCATGAACAACTCTCACAATATGTACACCTCTACATTGTGATGGTACTTAGAATATGATGACGCGCTTTCTTCTCCTAGTGACAAAAGTGAAACAGTCTTGAATTTATATAGGTTGTCTGCCCGATATCTAAGGCTTAGTCTTGACTAATCTTGCTCGACCCGAGTCACTCACTTGGCTATGGCGGGTGAGTCTCTCAATGGAGATAACTACGTACACAAAGTCTCAAACTCGGGACCTTGCTTAAGCGATATCAAGCCGTTTACCACTTGAACCAAACCCCCGTTGGTCAGACTTTGAATTTATACGAGCCTAAGAACTGCAATTCCTAAATGGTAAGAGCCTTGTAGGACTCTTTCTCATCATATTTGGGGGGAGAAGTGTCCACCCCTTATTCTCTTTTATTTATGAACAGAATCTTATAATTAGAAGTGTGGAATTTTTCTTATCAGAATTGTTTATGTGTATCCAAATCTTTTAGACGTCATTGAAACACCACAGGAATCACATATTAAACGTGAATTTTAGTTATTGATAAATTTGATTGTGGAAAAATTATAATTAAGAAATCATGTGTTTATAATTAAAATTTTCAGTGATGTTATTGGTGAGGCAATTAAACAGATTTCATATTTATAATTAATTGCCTTATCTTATCTACTAGAAATACAACTCAAATCCCTAATTATTGATGCATTCTCTAGATGTCCAAAAAAGTTGATAGAAGAATATTTTAGTTTATACATTTCAAGAACTTATTATTGCAAATTCGCAATTCAAATTGATCATACTAGGCTCAAGTATATTTTTCAGTTTTGCTCTTTATTTCATTTTTTATTTGGTTCTAGTTTGGTTTTTGAAAATTGAACATAAACAATCATTTGAAAACTTAAAAAGTTATAAAGACCAAAATCAAAATTTGAATTTTCATTTTTTATGGATTAGAAATATGTTTTATTCATCTTATTTGTGTAAAATACTAAAGAGGGCTGGTAGGGTAGTAGCCTAGAGGGACCAAATACCAATCAATAATGCCATTTTCTTTTGGTCTGATCAATAAATGATTGGGGCTACCGTCTACTGGGCTACAGTGCAACTACCACTGAACAAAACATAGTAACATGTCCCATAAAATCGACACATAGTCTAGCAATGAATATTCTCTAAGTACCAAATAAGCATAAGTGTACTGAATGAGGGGGGCCCATGAACCGGGCCTTGCGGTCCAGTGTTCACGTACCATTGGGCCTGAAAAAGTGGTTAATCACTATTGCACGGACCTATTTTTCAGCTCCACCCCCAAAAGAGAAGTTATTGCAAGGATTGAGAATATTTTATTGAGAATACGGTCTCTTTTTGATCGAGAAAATGTTAATAGAATAGAATCCACGGAATATAATTTTCATCAAAAATAAAAAGATAAGATGATAAAGATGAAGATGTGATCGTTGGTAGATAACTAGATATAGATGGGTAGATTCCCGTTCATCTTCAAAGCATTAGAACACAGTAATTGTAATAGTCATTACATCAAGGAGTCAAAACGAAGGAAATATGCACGAGTAAACCTTCGTATTGTTTACTAGAGAATGGAGTTGTCAAAATTGATTAAACTCATTTTTAACTTAATCGTTGCCTTTAGCATATGACAACTAGCTAGCTATTTACGCGTACATTCGCAAACAATACTCACTAGTTTGTCATTTTCTCAATTGGAATACTTTTAATCCTATAATTGCTTTCAAAATTATCCTTTATTGAAAATATGAACCAATTTAAAAAAAATTACTTTGATACGAATAGCGTAAAGTATGCGCCCACGCTTGTGAAGAAAGACATATATATACAAACGATAGAGTCTAAAAGACTTATGCGTTCTATATCACAACTTATAATAACATCATGACAAAAACATGGAAAGCATAATTTATATTTACACATAATGGTCCAAGAACAGTTACATGATTAGTTATATACATACCCATAAGATTACTGCACATAAGAAGCTAATGACATATCTAATCCATTTAACTAATACAGAATACCAACACATCATCGTCACGATGCACAAGTAAAACTCATAATTTCTCTGTTCCTATGGAGTGTCTTGCCATCATGACGCCCACCTTTGTCAAGTTGAAAAGGATCTCAAGTGTTTTGCAATAACGAAAGATCCCCACGTTCAATCCATCCGTGGAATGTTCAGTGATCGTTGGAATCACTGTGTTCTGTATCCTCCTGTGATGTCTCCTCATCTGGGTCTTCCTCGGGATCCTCTTCTTCCTCCAAGTCCTCTTTGGGATCCTCCTCTTCTTCCGGGTCCTCTTCTTCTGGGTTCTCTTCTTCTGGGTTCTCTTCTTAGGAGCTTCCTTCTCAGAATCATCTTCCTCGGGGGAGTCGTTTTCTTCAGAAATCCAACTCGCATTAGCTGCATTACCTGAATCCAAGTGCCTAGGAGCGAAACTTGAAGGTCTTACCTCTACATCATGTGCCCTAGAGGTAAAACCTAGATGTCCCATCCCAATGTTGAATGTTCAGAAGGCCAATATGCGTTCGAACATAGGGTAACCCATTTTCTTGTGCACCGGCGTGTACGATGACCCACATACTCTGATAAAGGTCTTTCAACAGATAAAGAGCTACGGTCTACCTCAATAATCTTCTCGGGCACGTCAGGCTCAAAGTCTTCAACAACAATTGGAACATTCAGATGGGAACTGGATCAAATAAGGGGTCTGGAGCTGTCCCAACCGACATATTAAAAGATGCTGGTTGGTATGATGGAACTAGTAATGGGAGAGGTGAAGGAACAAGTCCTACTAGCGGTGGTATGAACTGTTCATTGACATACTCCGCATAAACCAATATTGTAAAGACTCCTGTATCCAGGTCCACCCTTGTGTCTGAATATAAGTTCTGAACCTTACGATTTCTTGGCATCATGTTCTCCTGGAATCATAATGAATGGGGGTGAGAACTTTGTGTCCTCAGTGGGAAATCCTAGGGTAAAATTATCTGTTTGATCCATTTATGATTCCAGGCCGCTCAGGAGATCTCTAGGTGATAAAATAAATATAAACTAAAGACCTTACTTCATTTTTTAAATTCATGCTAATCCTGAGCAACTTACCTATTTACTAGGTGATAGAGGGATTTCTACTCTTTCATTACCTATAAGATTTTCATGCATTTCCTAATGTTTGACCTTTTTTGGGTACCTATTTTCATAACATATTTATACATTCTAACATAACTCCGAAACAAATTCAGTAGCCAAGAGTTTAACAAATTATCTTAAGAGTAAGTAATCCGAAACACCTCTACTTAAGTGGCTTGGTTTTCCTTGTATTGTGATATTTTTGCCATAGTTATGATTTTGAGAATATGTTTTCAAGAAACTAAATTGTGCTCTTGTGTTTTCAGGGATGTTTTAAGACAAGAGAGTTTGAGAGGAATTGGTGAACATTTGACTAAGAAAACTAAGTCTTGAGGTTGCCTATGCACTATGAGTGAATTTGATTTTCAAGAGAAAATTTAGCAAGCATTAGGTTTTGTTTTATGCATGTGAACTTTAAGAAACTTTGAGTGAGATTCTAAGTCAAGAAAAAGAGATTTGAGAGTGCATGGGTATATATGATGAATTCAGGTACAAGGGCTTGAACTAGGGAAAATTAGGGTTTCAGATAAATTATATGTGAAACTAGAGAAATTGAACAATATTTTAAGATATGAAAATAAGTTTTGAGATACATGAACACATAGTAAGAATTCGGTTATGAGAGTCTAATTAAGGTAAGGTTAAGATGTTGACCTTTGCATGAAAGAATTAAGAAAGTTTAAGTGAGATTTCAAGACAAGAAAACAAGATTTTAAAGTAGCTAGACATATTAGTCACAATTCGGTTTTAGAAGTTAGAAGTGTTAGGTTTAGGGTTTTGATTCATGTAGTTGAGTCTTAGAAGATTTGGGTTAGTAGTTAAGTTAAAGAAATAAGTTTTGAGAGTGTGTGTACACATAGTACAAATTTGGCTTAAGAAGCTTTAGAGCGGAATTAGAGTAAGTGTGCAAGAAGGAAGCAAGAGAACATATATTCATGAGCAATTAGGTTTAAGGGTATAAGTTTGAGGAATTAAGGTGAAAAAGAGAATCTACAAGAACTAGAATGTTGGATTAAGATGACAAAAGTACAAAAGTACAGAAACGAAAGTTACGAAATATGGTAAAGAAAGTATCTTAGCATTAAAAAAAAAGGCAATGAATAGTCACAAAATAAAGTTAAGAATATGTTAAGAAAATAAAAAGGAAATCCTAGTGATGTTTTTAAAGTTTAAGTTCCAGAATTTTGGAGAGCACGCATATCCTGAAAACACAACTGCGCTTTATTTTACAATTTATGATTATTGTGTTTGATTATGTGCTATAAGATTATAATGCGATGATTGCTATTACAAATTTGAGGGTAATATCAATTAATTAGAAGGTTAATCATGCCAATACGAAAAGATGATCACTGCACAAACAACCCTCTCATGTTGACGCATGACCCCTCATGTAGACTCATGCAGGGATGATTACTGAAATCCACTGTGAAAAACAAGAATACGTTGTTGTCATGCTGAAAGAATACGTTGTTATCATGCTAAATGAATATGTTATTATGCTATTGAAAGAATATGCTATTATCATGCTACTGAAAGAATACGTTATTGTTGTTATGCTATTGAGAGAATATGCTGATATCATGCTACTGAAAGAATACTTTATTATTATATTGATGAAGGAATATCATATTACTGAAAGAATACATTATTATTACGCTACTGAAAGGAAATCAATGACTAGAAAGAAAAATATGAGAGAAGAGAAAACTATGATGAGAAATAAGGGAGTTATGTTAGAATGTATAAATATGTTATGAAAATAGTATGTACCCAAAAAAGGTCAAACATTAGGAAATGCACGAGAATCTTATAGGTAATGAAAGAGTAAAAATCCCCCTATCACTTAGTAAATAGGTAAGCTGCTCAGGGTTAGCACAGATTTAAAAAAAATGAAGTAAGGTCTTTAGTTTATATTTATCTTATCACCTAGAGATCTCCTGAGCGGTCTAGAATCATAAATGGATCAAATAGATAATTATACCCTAAGATTTCCCACTGAGGATGCAAAGATCTCACCCCCATTCATTATGATTCCAGGAGAACATGGCAAGTCCGCCAAGAAATTGTAGGGTTCAGAACTTATATTCAGACACAAGGGTGGACCCCGATAAGGGAGTCTTTACAATATCTGTTTCTGCCGAGTATGCCAATGAACAGGTCATACCAACGATAGGACATGTTCCTTCACTTCTCCCATCACCAGTTCCATCATACCAACCAGCATCTTCTAATATACCGACTGGGACAGCTCCAGACCTCTCATTTGATCCAGGTTCCCATCAGGATTTCCTAATCGTTATTGAAGACTTCGAGCCTGACGTGTCCGAGAAGATTATTGAGGGAGACCCTCGTTCTTTACCTACTGAAAGACCCTTACCAAAGTATGTGGGTCATCGCACATGCTGGTGTGCAAGAAAAAGGGTTACCCCATGTTCAGACGCATATTGGCCTTCCAAACATTCAGTATTAGGATGAGACCTCTAGGTTTTGCCCCCAGGGCACATGATACAGAGGCAGGACCTTCAGGTTTCGCTCCCAGGTACTTGGATTCAGGTAACGCAGCTAATGTGGGTTGGATTTATGAAGAAAACGACTCCCCCGAGGAAGATCATTCTGAGAAGGAAGCTCCTGAAGAAGAGAATCCAAAAGAAAAGGACCCGGAAGAAGAGAAGGATCCCGAAGAGGACCCAGAGGAAGAGGAGGATCCCGAGGAGGACCCAGATGAGGAGGCGTCATAGGAGGATACAAAGCACGGAGATTCCGACGATCACTAAGCATACCACAAAAGGATTGAACGTGGGGATCTTTGGTTATTGCCAAAACACTTGAGATGTTTTTCAGCTTGACAAAGGCGGACGTCATGATGGCAAGACACTCCATAGAAACAGAGAAATTATGATTTTTACTTGTGAATCGTGACGATGATGTGTTGGTATTTTGTATTAGCTAAATGGATTAGATATGCCATTAACTTCTTATATGCAGTAATTGTATATGTATGTATATAACTAATCATGTAACAACCGTTATGTGTAAATATAAATTATGCTTTCCATGTTTTTGTCATTACGTTATTATAAGTTGTGATATAGAACGCATAAGTCTTTGAGACTCTTTCGTTTGTATATATATGTCTTTCTTCACACGCGTGACTCATACTTTATGCTATTCGTATCAAAGAAAAAAAAGTTTAAATTGATTCATATTTTTAGTAAAGGATATTTTTGAAAGCAATCATAAGACTAAAAGTATTTCAACTGAGAAAATGATAAATTAGTGAGCATTGTTTGCGAACGTACGCGTAAACAGCTAACTAGAGTATCACTTTAAAATATGACAATTTCAAGAAGTAATACAACAATTTTTAGATCTTACGAACATAATTGAGGTCGAAAACCGTATGAAAAAATTTAAAGGTTAATAAGAAGAATCAGGAAAAAATAACAGCAGCCAGTGTCACCAAATGCAAATCAAAGAATATGGCAGGGACGGCCCTGTAAATTCACCTAGGCAAGGTTTACAAAGATGCTCTCCTCAATTCCCCAATCTCACCTCAGAAAAAAATAAAATAAAATAAAAATAAAGAACACAGAGATAGTTAGATCCACGGTTGCATCCACCTATATTATCTCCTTTTTGTTCTATAGGATCCATAATCTAAACTAAACAAAACAAAACAAAAATTCCAATCAAGAAGATTCCAGAGACTCCCTCAATTAAATTACCTTTCACCGATCACATGTTGCAATAAAAAAATGCAGCCACCATTCCTAGCTATGATGCTACAGGACCAGGGGCCACTGGCGTGGAACCCCCTCCCCCTGGTGTAGGTGTACCCGCAGGTGGTGCGGCCACGCTCGGCGGATTCGGAGTGGTCGTTTCCGCCGGAGGCGGCGGAGACTGCAGTGACGGCGGAGGAGGAAATGCGTTGGAGGAGTCAGGAGGAGGAGGGGTTGGGTTTGTGACCGGTGGTGGTAGTTGTTGTGGCGGTGGTGGTGGTGGTGGTGGGGTGGCGGTTATGGGGGCGGCGGTGGAAGTTGGGGGAGTAGTGGGGTTTTCAACGGTTGGGGAAGGAGGGGTTGGTATGTTGAAATTGGGGGGAGGAAAGGTATCTGGAGGAGAGGAAGAAGTGCATGATCCGTAGGAGCATTTGGAGGTGCTGTTGTGGTGGCGGCGGTGAAGGATCCCGAATCCCAAGACGAGGCCGAGAACGACGAGCACGGTCACTATAAAGATGAAGATCTTTGTTGCTTTCCCCACGTAGCACATTATTACTGTGAGTATCCCCTCAAACGCTGTTCTGTTTCTGCAGCTATGAATTATTACTGTTTTGCTCTGAATCTGAAAGGTGTGTGTTGGTGGGGGCTTTAATCGCTGTTCCTAGCAGAGATGGGGGTGGGTCTTAGTTGATTTTGGTTCTTTTTCGTCTTTTTCTCATGGCGTCTTGGGGGAGAAGAAGAAGGAGGGTGTGAGAGAGAGGGCGCAGCATCAAGTAGTAGTAGTGGTAGTTGTGGATGACCCTTATAAGGCCATGGAGTGAGAGAGAGGGGGTTGGAAGGGAGAGTTAACGATAGCACGTGAAGGCCAACTTAAGTGTTAGGAAAAGACTAAAAAGTGAGTAATGGCAATGCCAAATAAGGACTAAGGTCAAGCTCACTTTTTTATTACTACACTTTACTGTCACCAGTGGCTGCTGCTAGCTGCTAAGAGCAAGGAGGGGTGGTTTCAACTTTCAATAATCAAAAAAGACAGTCTGTAAGCACTTTTTATGTTATTAGTAACTGATGTTAACCCTTTCCTTTTTGGCCATTACCACAATCCATTTTCCAATCAACAATTAAAAATATATATTCCTTTCCCCCACAAACAACACAAACAAATTCTCATTACAAAGGATCTAAGTTAAATGTGTCATGTGATATGTTTAACGTTACGTTAATACTTAATGTTTTATTTTAATGATAATGAGTAAAATTTATTAATTTTTTGAAAACTAATTTTTAATGAAATTTTTTTAAAAAATTAAATACAAAATTTTTAATTTTACATGATTAAAAATATATTTAACCTTATTTTTTTAAAACCTAAAATCGCCCAGTGTTGTAACGAGTAAATACCAAAAATCATACAAATATAAAAAAAATAAATTGCTAGTTCTTTTATTGCTGTGTAAAAACAAAAAAGCTGTTTTTTTTATGGTTCAAAGATAAAGAGATTATTAACGATTCATTTGTTTAATTTTTTTTCCCCTTCTGCAATGACATTCTTGTCTACTGTGTCAGAAAAATTTGGTCTGAGAAGAGTAGCGTTGGATGAGACGAAAAAAATTTGGACATTCTAGCAAGAGGGGTGGGCAAAGTTATTTCATTCATGGGTAGGAATCTACCGTGAACGAGGATGGATCACAGTGACAGGGGTGAGCAATTGAACCGAGCTTGACAGACATGCATGTCTGCCACGTCAGCTATGCTCATATGGCTCTCTCCCTGCTCCAATTACCCGACCTGACCTTACTCAGCTTCTATCTTACGAAGCTTATAATACTAGTTAATAAAAATTATTTCTTAGGAGTTTACAAATAAAACAAGCAAACAGATAATCATTTAAGAGGGATCCATTGGCTCGGTATGATGATGGGTTGGGCCTCAATAAAATGATATCCAAGATGTGATCAGTGTTTTAGTAATGTACAGAAAAAAGAATAAAGCCCAATAAGCCCCGAGAGAAAAAAAAAAAAGAGAGAACCACATGCAGGGTTGGGCAATGATGATATATGAGATACAAACAAGTGTGAAAAGTGACGCTGACGGTCTAGAAGTTGTTTCTGTCTATCTTGGATCATTGGTCCAAGAACGAAGGAGCAACACCCACCATGTCCATTTGTGTAATGAATGTGCCGTGTTAAAGGCATTTTAATAGAAAAATAGATCAATTATTATAAAGGGGGTATATATATTGCATTGTTTGTTCCTCACTTCGCCTGTTTATTCTTATTGTGATTCCATTAATTGCATGCAATATGGAGATTCACACAACAGGATGCATATAGTTGTCGTAGAAACTGAGAAATGGAAAGGTTGGTGTGTTGTTCAGCACAAGGTGGAATTGGTACGAGGATTAGGCTTGAGGTTCGAGAAAGGAATGTTGAGCAGGGAATGTCATGGTGGGGTGGAGGAGGAGGAGGAGGAGGAGGAGGGGGAGCCAAACGTGTGGAGAGAGCAAGGAAGCCAATAAGGACGACAGAGCATCATCTTAACTTGTTCAAATTGGATTGCGGACTTGTCAAGAAACGCCGACGAGGTTCAGATTGGGCATTGAAAGCGGCAATTGCTCAACCAGAGGTACTACATAATCACCAAAAACATTGTTCTCCTTTTGATAGAAAATAGCAATATTATATATATTAGTAGTGTATCATCAAGCTGTGGCCAGAAGTTTTGAACAGCACGGTGAGAGTTTTGAACGGTTCATGTTCCATCACTCATCACCCTTGCACGTGCTCTCTCTTTTTCTTTTTCTTTTTCATATTTTTTTTTATTTTTTAAAATTGTTTGTTTATTCATGCATCCACTCAATTAACTCCAATTTTGCTAGTTAACTTATCTTTTTCGCTTTTTCTTTTTTGACCAAACAAAATTTCATTCATTACGCCCATAACATATGTTGGATTGACCATAATGACCTCAACACATTATCTTCACCCTTTTTTGGTTCTTGTACTTTTTAGTTTGTACCGTGGCTAAGTAAGTGAGTGGTCCATGCTTTCAGATGTTGAATGTTAGCCATCAGTCCCTTCTAGATAGAAACTAGCTGTTAGTAGACAGAGGAAGAAAGGACAAAGATCGCAAGCAATTGATGAATAACCTAATCAAAGGGGAGAATATGGTTATCATCATAAAGTGGGGATAAGCAGGGAAAGTTGAACAATTCAGCATCAACTTAGGCTATTTCTATGATTATGTCCACTGTTTTAGACTTTAGACTTCCTAGAGAATTGCATTCTCTTTTAAATGTACAATAAAACTCTTAAAACGTAAATGATTAACAACTTTAAGAAAACTATTTTCCTCTTTTGTTTTGGCCCTCGCTATTTCCTTTTTTTCCCTTTATCATCAGTAATAAAGATTAATGTTAATCAATGTTTTAGTGTCCCTTCAAAGATGTCACCAGAAGTAGTAAAAGTAAGTGGCAGTGGAAATATGCCTTGTACATAGTAGCCTTGAAAATCATGCTCATATATCATGCAGGCTCCAATAGCTCCAACTTACGACGATCCGATGCTTGCAAATTATGTACCAGTATATGTGATGCTCCCAGTAAGTCAGTGACCTTGAAATTTCATTCAACATACACAGCCATTGCATGCAACATGTTAACAATGTACTCTTTTTACTGGCAGCTAGGAGTTGTCACAAACGACAATGTCTTAGAAGACGGAGTGGGACTTGAGCAACATCTCAAGGAGCTACACGCCGCAGGTGTTGATGGGGTCATGGTTGATGTGTGGTGGGGAATTGTGGAATCCAAGGGGCCTCAGCAGTATGATTGGTCAGCGTATAGGGCCTTGTTTAAGCTGGTTCAAGATTGCAAGCTCAAGTTGCAGGCAATAATGTCATTCCACCAATGTGGAGGGAATGTTGGGGATTCTGTTTCCATTCCACTCCCCAAATGGGTGCTCGAAGTCGGAGAATCGGACCCTGACATCTTTTACACCAATTGGGCCGGTATAAGGAACAAGGAATGCCTGTCTGTTGGTGTCGACCACAAGCCTTTCTTTTGCGGACGAACTGCCATTGAGGTGAGGTTGATGAAAGTTTTGTTTCCTGATGTTCTTTCTGTTTCTAGGGTATACGACTCTAATGTTACTTGAGGCTCAAGTTAACCGAGTCCTATCAATAATCTTATGCTTCTTAACCTTAGCTTCTTCATTTACATGATTGCTTATCTGGGACTATAATTTGGGAACATAATTCATGAATTGAAAGAAGCATATTAACATGTTTTGATGACATCAAAATTGGTTGTTTCATACAGCTGTATAGTGACTACATGAAGAGTTTCAGACAGAATATGGCAGATTTTCTAGAATCTGAGCTCATGATAGACATTGAAGTAGGCCTTGGCCCTGCTGGAGAACTCAGATATCCCGCCTACACGCGAAATCTGGGGTGGGTATTTCCCGGCATTGGAGAGTTTCAGGTGAGAGTTTAGACTTTTCTGTTGTAAAAACTTACCCATAGTTCCATAAAATATCTGGTTATATCACTGAAAACAAATAAGGTTGTAGCGTGATGGTATATATTCACTACTCATATCAATAAGATTAAGCTCATCAAATTTAAAGACTTTTTTTACTTACATCCAAAAATCAAAATCTTGCAGTGCTATGACAAATATCTTAAAGCTGATTTCAAGGAGGCTGCAGCAAGGGCAGGTCATACTGAATGGGAGCTGCCGGATAACGCTGGCGACTGCAACGACAGACCTGAGTCTACAGAGTTTTTCAGATCAAATGGAACTTACCAAACAGAGAAAGGGAAGTTTTTTCTGACATGGTATTCCAACAAGTTGCTGATCCATGGTGATGAGATCCTGGATGAAGCCAACAAAGCATTCCTAGGCTGCAAATTGAAGTTAGCAGCAAAAGTAACTCTCAAATCTCAATTATATCTGGTACATTATTTGCTAAGCAAGCCTATTTTATTTGCATCAATCACCTAACAGTTTCTTATGATAACAGGTGGCTGGAATTCACTGGTGGTATAGAACAGAAAATCATGCCGCCGAGCTTACTTCAGGATATTACAATTTAAACAATAGAGATGGATACCGTCCTATAGCGAGGATGCTCTCTCGGCACAATGCTATTTTCAATTTTACATGCCTTGAAATGAGAAATTCCGAGCAAAGACTTGAAGCCAGAAGTGGTGCCCAGGAACTTGTTCAGCAGGTAATTTATTTTTCGCCAAACCTAATCCATTCTCTTCAAAACCAAGACAGTTACTGATTAATTAAAATTTTCCACAATATAGCTTGTCTTAATTTCATTACTTTCCTATATATTGTGTCAGTTACTATTATAGTAAATGCATAAGACATAGGCGGTGTGAATTAATAAAGTGGAATCACATAGAATTAGAGAAATGATTCTTGGATACTTGTTTACTTTAATGTCACTAACTCATGATTTTCATTAAATTATTATAAGGTTTATTCCAATTTGTGAACTCTCATGCAGGTCCTGAGTGGAGGCTGGATGGAGAACCTTGATGTTGCCGGGGAAAATGCACTTTCAAGGTATGACCGCGCGGCTTACAACCAAATCCTTCTAAACGCTAGACCAAACGGTGTTAACAGAAAAGGCCCTCCAAAACTAAGGATGTATGGCGTGACATACCTCCGTTTGTCCGACGAGTTAATGCAGAAAACAAATTTTGACATATTCAAAGCCTTTGTTAGAAAGATGCATGCTGATCAGGTAAAAAGCCCTTAACCTCATTTTTTCCAATTAAAGATGATGAGTATATTTGTTTTGTGTATCAACTATATGAAGTGAAGTAATCTAATGTTTTATTTTGCAGGATTACTGTCCAGACCCGGAGCAGTACGATCATTACACGTTTCCTATGGAGCAATCGAAGCCGAAGATTCCGGTGGAGGTTCTTCTTGAAGCAACAAAGCCAGTGAAGCCATATACATGGCTGAAAGAAACAGATATGAGCGTTGGTGGTGTTACTGGTGTACTTGCTGATATAATAGCATTTATCTTATGTATGTTTAAGCAAAACCGAGAGTAAAAGGGAGAAGGATCCAAAAAAAAAAAAGAAAAAAAAAGAAAAGGAAAAGCGTAAATGGGATAAAGGATGTTATTGGTTTAAGTATCCTCAGATATTAACACAACTAAGCATATGATATGCTAAATGGCACACAGAAAATAATGTTTATGCAAATATGTAATGTTTTTTTTAAGGTTGAGTAAATAATTAAAGACAAGCATGTTATGAAATCACAAATTTGTTTTTCAAGCTAATCGGAATACGTGTCAAGGACGAAATCATCAGAAAATATTTACATAAGTGACCACTGTTCTGAACATGAGAAACATGGGAAAAAAAAAAGACAATATTCCATAAAATTGGAGATGCGGGGTATCGATCCCCGTACCTCTCGCATGCTAAGCGAGCGCTCTACCATCTGAGCTACATCCCCATTTGAAATAGGACTTGGCATAGAAACTAACTAACAATAGGTTTCTCAAAAAGTTATCCCGTTACTTATGCTGCGTTGCTTAAAGTAGCATGTAATTAACGAACTACTAGATGAGGCTAAAACGAGGTTTATTTAATTGAAACTTGTTATTAAGTTTTTAATTTTTCAGTTTCTAGATGCGAAAATCGAAACGTAATGAATTGTCAGCTGGTAACCAATCACAAGAGAAGGTGAAAATATTGAAGGATAAAATGAAAATTAATTTAAAAATAATCCTAGAGATACAATATTTAGTTTAAGGAATTATTTACATAGTTGCTGTCATATGATGATTAAGTAAAGTCCAACACAAAGCGAAAATTAAATTAAAAATAAAAATCCAATTCTTAATATTGGAGGTGAAGTAATTGCTTGAGGATGAGGGTGTAATTTACTGCACCAATCACTCGAGTTCTTTGGTATCTGTTTTAAATTAGGACATACCTTCTTAATTTAAATTTTATGTGAAAAAAATATATTTATTATTAAGTCAATAGCTTCGTTTTAAAAATTGTGCCCTTTTCTAATTTTATTTTAAGCCATTTATTCCTTTGGTCTATAACATGCTTGACATGTATCAACAAGAAATAGGTGTATATGTATTGGTAAGTGACATTCAAATTTTAGAAAAGATAACTATAATAATCTGTTAATCAACCACAAATGGTGAATGGTGTCTTGATATTATAATGACTATTTAAGTAACGTGAAACTCTAACACTTCTTATCACATCTAGGATTGAACATTTGGGGAGTAGAGTTTGTGGGCGTAGACATTTATAAGTGAGCTCATTAACAATTTTAAAATAGACAATGATACCATCTTAAAATTTAAACGACCTAATTTAATTTTAAAAGCCAGCTCATGAAATGAGATATACTTTAGTATTATAAAAAGTATCTAAAGTCTTTTTTGACACAACATTAGATTCTAACATTTGGTATGTAAATCGGTGAAAACATAGCAAAAACTCATACTTTTATGGTAGGATCAAGAAAAACAAAGAGTTTTATTATTTGTACTCATCATATGAAAAATATTTTACCGATTATTTTGCATTAATATCTCATAAGTAACTAAGGGATTCTTACGTGAACAAACGCATCAATATTAGACATACACTAGAAAGCAAATTACATTTCTAGCACAATATTATATCCATATCCAAATCCAAATGGAAAGACATGAGATGACATCATCGGTTCATCACGGGGGATCCCACAAAGTTAGTTCTCCCCACGTCTCTTTAGGGACAAACTTCAACTCGCCGTTGCATTTCTCTATTCTCTTGATTCCCTCCTCACCCCAACACACAACAGATTTTCCAAACAAACAATTTTTCTCAACGCAAAATCCTTAAACTGCAACCTCAAATTTAATATTAAACACACACACAAAAAAAAAAAAAAAAAAGCAGTATTGCCGAACCAAAATTCAACAGAATTTCAGGACGCGGTTGGAGTTTTCTACACCTTTGCATGAATTGGTTTTTCTGGTCTCACGCACCTTCATGTTCATTGGCTCTTAACCTTACGTTCCAATTTTATCCAAAGAAAAGACAAAACAACTTCATACGTTGCTCAACTCCATATCAAATCTATGCGTTTCTAAGATTGAGAGGCACTTCCTTACCTTGGTGAATTTTCCAACACAATCAACCGAATTTTGGACATTGTGTTTTACGTAGTGACATTGATTTGGAAGATTAAGTGCTCTTAGAAAAAGGTGCAGCAGGCCTTTTTTATGGTTGCAATTAGAGATTAATAATTATTGGAAGGATTTTTTTTCTTCCATTTTTCAAGTTCAATGAGATGAATTGGAGAAGATGCGTTTGGTTTGGTGAGCTTGGAAGATTTGGAAGCAATGGAATTGACAAGACCTGGTTATACGGTTGTTTATGTCATTCTTCTTTGCGCCTTGGCCAAAACTGGATCCGAGGGTAAGAGGTGGAAACCTGAGGAGTTTTATGGAGATCATGGTGTTTTCTCATCTTCCCTTCACATAGACGGAAAAAGGGTATCTATCAATTTTCTCTCCTTTTGCATTTCTCCTCTCTTTTTTTTTCCTACCCTGGAATTTCTTAGCTGCCTTTTCTTTTCTTATAATATAAGAAAGACTACTGGATGGAATGTTGTGCATTTACCGAGATGGTTGAATTGAGAGTGTGACTGCCTTATTCCGCTACTTGGTGTTCCATTTTTTTTTTATGTTCTTTGGTTGTGATGTACAAGTTTCCTTGCATTTCATCAAATGATCTTAAACGCTTGTCCGTCATTGGAACATTATTATGTTGTGATGATGCCTAGGCTGCAGAGTAGCAGGAGTATGCTTGGTCATTGATTAATTTTGAGAAATAATCTTCTTTTTTTGTCAAAGTTTGTCTTAGTAGGCCTTTGATTGTAAACTGTTTTCAGCTGATTCAAACACAAACTAGATCTGTTTGAACTTTTGCATAACAAATGTAAGTTCTAAGTTCAACGCAGAGCGGGATTTTGCCAAGTATACTATAATTTAAGTTATGTTACTATCTGTGATGTGTGAATCATAAATAATGTTGCACTTAGGTTCATGAAAACCTTGATCTAAGAAAAATGTGCACCCTACCTTAGTTAAAGAACACCTTGAAGTGGCTCAATTATGTCACTCACTTGAATCATTTGTGGCATTCTGAAAGGCGTTCCGCACTACTGGTTGATGCAGGAAGAGCAGGGTTGGAAACATTGCAGGAAAGAATTGATAGAGAGGAACAATGACTTATTGGAAGGAACAAAATTTCTGCCACCCCACATGGAACAAAGCTTTTTGGATTGCATTAGAAAGATAACTCCTCCAACTCCGGGCGGTCTTGGAAGATACTTGCTTGCCAAGTCACCGGATAAAAAGATGGCACCAAGCCCTGCTGCTCTTGCTCCATCACCCAAGCCAAAATCAAGATCGGCCAGTCCTCATCCTGCTCCATCACCCAAGTCAAAATCAGGATCGCGGATCGCCAGTGGCCCTCCAGCACCAGGCAGATCTCCATCTCGACCTCCAAAGCGCTCGCAAGTTGCACAACCTCCACCATCTCCTCATCCTCCGCCTCCTCGAAAACCTCCACTTATGCCAAATGCTTTACTTCCCAGGCATAACAGAAAGCGAATGAAATCAATCATCATCGGTGCTATTGTATCAGGAATAATAATCTTGATAGGCTTGCTCCTATGCTATCGCGAGGTCAGGAAAAGCAGAAAAGTTTACAAAAATGACAGGCCTTTGCTCGTATTAAGCTCAAGTGGTATGTCTGGTACATTGTCTAATGTTTGGTTTTCCACACCAACCTTATTATATATAAGAGAAATTCTTAGATGCTTTCTGAGGGGAGAAAAGAAAAGTTTTGCTCTGCGCTATATTTTTCAATTGGCATAGAACAATATCTTTTTCTTGCTTTACAAGCATCCAAAAATTTACCTATATTTATATGATGACGACAGTGAACATTACAAGGGCCTTTCAATCGATGTTTCTTTCTTATCTCAGGTTCACAGAACTCTGCTGGTTTGGAAAATTCTAATAACAAAGATTCTGGTGTTGTTGTCTACGGAAAGAAACCTTCTATGGCTCCGAATTTGTCCATTAGGCCTCAAGATAACAATGTCTCATTGGCCGAGGCATCATCATCATCATCACCATCAGAAATCAAGGGACAAGTACCAATCTCTACATCAACACCTCCTGAGGGAGGATCAGCCCCTCCTGAGCCACCACCGCCACCTCCGCCCTCTCTTGCACCTCGCCCCCCGCCCCCTCCAAGAATCGCTCGGCCACCACCTGCCCCTCCAAAACCAATAGCTGGTAAAAACCAACAACCTTCACCTCTAGGACCACTTCGTTCTAGCGAAGGCGATGAACCTGGCGATGCTCCGAAAGCGAAACTAAAGCCGTTTTTCTGGGATAAGGTTGCTGCAAATCCTGATCAAGCGATGGTCTGGCATGAGATCAATGCAGGATCATTCCAGTAAGAACATTTTATGTCCTTCCAAAATTAAAATTTTCATGGATAAGCAAAGTGAAGTTTGCTAACGTGATTGTTGATTGTCATGACAACTTTAACAGGTTCAGTGAAGAGAAGATAGAGTCTTTGTTTGGCTGCACCAACCAGAACAGAAATGAAAGGAAAAAGGAGATACTATCTCTAGAGCCTTCAGTTCAGTACATTAAGATTATTGATCCTAAGAAAGCACAGAATTTGTCAATTCTTTTGCGTGCTCTGAATGTGACAACAGAAGAAGTCACTAATGCTCTTCAAGAAGGTGACTCTCTATCTATCTTTTTCTTAGGGGAGTTACTAAAATGAAGGGAAAACTACCATGACCTCGGGCAGAAAATAGTTTACCTTCAGTTATGTACATTTTTCTTTATAATGGCTACTAGTTCTGCTTACATTTGAACTGATGTCGTTTCCATTTTTTCTCTTTCATAAGACAATATTGTTGTTTTGACTATTTAAGACAATAATGTCAATTACATATATAGGATAACATCACACTTTATGAAAGCTCTTACTTAATGCTAGTTGCTACAACTTAATTTATCATTATATTCTGTTCATTTGACATTTGTTCTTTCATGATAGCAAGAGTTCGTGCTTTGTTTTATTTGCATTTCGGACACTTGGCAGATTGAACATAGAATGAGTAGGGCCTTTTAAATTTCTTCCAATTATGGTTTTGCTTCATGTAGTTTAGCTTTCAAAAATTATTATAGATTTTAGTTTTAGCATTTCTCCAAATCAATATTCTTCAGATCAGTGTGAATTACATACACGATGTTGATTGAATCAGGCAACGAGATTCCTGTTGAGCTCATCCAGACACTACTGAAGATGGCGCCAACGACGGACGAGGAACTGAAGCTAAGGTTATTCACAGGGGACATTTCTCAACTTGGCCCTGCAGAGCGGTTTCTCAA
Organism: Nissolia schottii; assembly: GCA_003254905.1. Lineage (NCBI taxonomy): Eukaryota > Viridiplantae > Streptophyta > Magnoliopsida > Fabales > Fabaceae > Nissolia > Nissolia schottii. Next base: position 429,968 of record QANU01078815.1, on the reverse strand, counting down.
GGTCTTGGTCGACATTCCATTTGCTTTTAAACGTCTCGAGGCACTATTGTTCATGTTTACTCTTCCAGAAGAGGCCTCAAGCATTAAGGAGTGCTTTTCAACATTAGAGGTACGAGTATGCATTCATAGAATTTTGTTTATGAATATAGCTAATACGTATATATGCTTGTGATCCGAATGGCAGGTTTCTTGTGACAAACTAAGAAAAAGCAGACTCTTCCTTAAACTGCTGGAAGCGGTTCTCAAGACTGGAAACCGCATGAACGATGGCACATACCGCGGCGGCGCTCAAGCCTTCAGGCTCGACACACTCTTGAAACTTGCAGATGTGAAAGGAACCGATGGGAAGACAACACTGCTGCACTTTGTGGTCCAGGAGATCATACGTTCTGAGGGTGTAAGATCTGTGAGGACAGCAAAAGCCAGCCAAAGCCATTCTAGCGTGAAGACAGACGACGATTTCGCCGCCGATGATTTCTACCAAGAATCAGAAGAGCACTACCGAAGCCTCGGCCTCCAAGTGGTTTCAGGCCTAAGCAGCGAACTTGAAGATGTGAAAAAGGCGGCACTCATAGACGGCGATGCTCTGACAGCTGCAGTTTTGAAACTTGATCTGTCGCTGTCAAAGAGCCACGAGTTATTGAACAATGAATTGAGGGGCATTGAAGAAGAAGAAGACAGCAGGTTCCAGCGCTGCCTTGAGAGTTTTGTGGAGAGGGCGAAAGGCGACGTCTCATGGCTGGCCGATGAAGAGAAGAGGATCATGGCTGCGGTGAAGAGAACTGCTGATTACTTCCATGGCAAGGCAGGGAAAGACGAAGGGCTGCGCTTGTTTGTGATCGTGCGCGATTTCTTGGTCATGTTGGATAAGGTGTGCAAAGAGGTGAAGGAAACAACGATGAAAGCATTATTAGTGAGGGGTTCTAACAAGAAAGGGGCCGCACCGTTCGCATCATCTTCTGCAGACACTCATCATCAGTCGCCTTCTCATGTGCATAGGAGATTGTTCCCGGCCATAGCAGAGCGCAGAATCCATGACTCTAGCTCTGATGATGATGATGATGACAAGTTACCCACATAGATTTCCTATCAAGTTGTTATGCTTAGTGTTGTATATTTGAGAGGGTGCTGTTGTGCTTCATTATGNATGGCTAATGCTGTAACATTTAAGTCAATGAGAAAGGGTGACAATTTCTCTGGTTGAGGTAGTTTTAATCATTGTGTTGAAGCAACACTGCTATATATACACCCTTAAATCTGTTACCGTATTGTCAACTCTTTCTACCACGATACTCACTCTACTACGAGAACGCGTCACCACCACACCACAGTGAGGGATTGTGAATCACTCACTGCCCCAGCTACCAGTGGAGCCTAGTCACTACGGTGTCAAACGGGTCGGCCCAACCCATTTAGGCCCAGTCTGCGGGCCTAAATGGACCGGACCAAAATTATGCCTCTTTTTAGGGTCCAACTCGTTTATGGTCAATCCGCGAACCTAAACAGGACAGCCCGTCAGCCCTTTTTTTTTAAAAAAAAATAAAATAAAATTTTAGTCTATTTTTTATGGTTTTAAATACAAAGTTGTGAATAAGTATGCACGATCAATTTTAGCTATTTTTTATCGTCTATCTATTAATTAATCAAAAAGAAATAATTTAAATGGTTGATTCCGAGATTATATTATCTTTTTTATTCCTTCAACTATCTTGCTTGAAAGATATCAAATGCTATTTGAAATCGATTTATAAATTAATACAACTTTCAATAATTAAATGACAATATATAACATTGATGTAAATATTGTTATGTTATTGATCAAAAACACAATTGGAACTCTTTCTCGTAGATTAATCAATAATAAACAAGGTTTGAAACTATATATCAACTTGTAAGGTGTAGACACTCATTGAAGTAATAAAATGCAAAATTTATCAATATTTATGTCATAGCACTTTAGCTGTATAGCAGTATAAATATAGTTAAGTAGTTAAGCACAACAAATAGTTAAACATGTTCAATTATAAGTTCAAATAGTTAAACTCTAAACTCTTAAACTCTAAAATAAAATTTAGAGTACAAAATGAAACTTTTAAAAATTTGTTATTTAAAAAAAAATAAAAAAATTCACCGGCATGCCTGTTTTGTCCACAGGCCTAAATGGGTTGAGCTATTTTTTTTTCAAATTTTCACGGGCCTATGTTTTGCATATAAAGTCTATCCATTTAACTGAGCTCGCAGGCCGGGCTCATTTTGACAGTCTTACCAGCCACCATCATAGCGTGCACAAACTTTTAACATTTTTGTGTACAACCATGCACAACATACGTGCATAAACATATAAAACAAATAACAAAAACTAATATGTGAGCAAAAATGTGGAGTGGTGCACAAACTTTTACCATCTTATTGCACTAACATGTACAACATATATGCACAAACATATCATGTAATTAATGCAAACTATTATTTAAGAAAAAAGAGGAAAGAGGCGTGCACAAACTTTTAACATTTTAGTGAACAAACATGTACAACATATGTGCACAAAGATATGAAACAATTAACACAAACTAGTATGTGAACAAAACAGATGAAGGGGTAGTGCACAAACGTTTACCATCTTATTGTACAAACATTTACAACATACGTACACAAACATATTAGGCAATTAACACAAACTAGTATGTGAACAAGATAGAGGAAGTAGTAGTGCACAAACTTTTATTACCTTATTGCACAAACATGCCAAACATAAATGCACAAACATATCATGCAATTAATACATACTATGAGGAATATGCAGGAAATGAATAATGATGATAAATATGACGAAAAATCAATTGAATGAATGAATCGATGGTGAAAAATCGTTGAAGCTGAGAGTTTTGCTACTGTGTTTGAATGAATGAGGACTCATGTGAGTGTGAGCGCAAATCGCATGTGATTCTATTTTTCAATTTTTGATAGGGTATACGACTAGCATTAAATGACTGCATAAAATCAATGGTAACAGTATGGGTAGCAGATATTTGAGTGTAGCCCAATCATTTTTGGTATTGAAGTGAACAAAGTAATTGTTGCCTGTACCACGGACTTGGGCAAGTATCTAGGAGTTCCCTTGTTACATAAACGTGTTACTAAAGTGACATATAAATCTATTTTGGATAAAGTGGCGAGTAGATTGAGCAACTGGAAAGCATCATCCATATCTCTTGCGGGTAGCCTCACTCTTATTGATTCTATTATCTCAACCCTATCCTCTTATACTATGCATACATCACGTATTCCTTTGGGTACTTGCAATGAGCTTGATAAAAAGTGCGTACGGTTCTTATAGGGGGGACGCTGTTATTAAGAAGAGGATTCACCTTGTGGATTGGTAATCAGTGTGTACTCCTAAACCTATGGTGGGGTTGGGCCTTAGACAGGCGCATTGGTTGAATGCGGCTTTTTTAAATGAAAGTCGGATGGGGACTTATCAGCAAGCAGGGCGAGTTATGGGCCCAAGTTATTCGCTCTAAATACAAATGTGAGCCTTTGATAGTTTTGTTCTGATCCTTTATTTCAACATTGTATCTTTCCTTGTTTAGCCTTGATACATAATTACTTTACCAGAAATTTGTAGATGCTTATGGGACAAGTTGCACAAAATGTCTTAACATAGAAGAGAAAATTCAACCCATAAAATCATCATGATGATAAAACATTCAACAAGAGAAGGAAAAAGGATGGAAAAAGGTAAAAAAAAAGTATTTTGTTGGCTATGGATGAACGAAGTAACTAAAAATAAAAACTGAACTAGAATTGTGAAAGCCATACATGACAAGCACTACTAATCTATAAAAAGTTGCATGTTTTCTTCTTTTCATAGTACTAGCAGCATGAATGCCTCGCTAATTAATAGGGGCAGTGGCAGCAACGTAATATCCAACACAGAATAGGCCATGAACAAAACACAAGATTCCACCAATGGACAAGAAGTGATGGTGTGAGAAGCCACAAGTACCACCTGACCTGTGGTTTGATGTAGTCCCTATCACCAGCATGCTCATTCCAATAGCCAGCACAATCCTGACCAACAAAACAAAACAATTCAAATGAGAAAAGAAAACATAGGTTTAGTGAATGATTCCCACCGTGTTAATGTTCCTAGAGAAATTATTAGATCCTCGTAGAGCGCTAAGTTTGATTGTGCTACATACGGTTATTAATAAAATGACATTTCAGCTATGTCACTTAAAGGTAAAATGTCATGTTCATTAATTAATGATCAAGACATAATCCAACTTGACGCTCCATAAATGCTTAATAAATTTATCTCGTTTTGTCTCTAAAACCAGCAGTGGAGCTAGAGAGACACATTACCATGTTAAGATGAGGCAACACATTGAGGCTTGCTTGTTTGGAGGAGACTTCGCAAGCTCTTGTTGAGAACAAAGGCAGTTGCAGCCACCTAACAAATTGACTACAACATGGGCAAGCCCCAAAAGTATTGCTGCAGCCAAACCCATCATGAAGGCCTTATGGCTTGGGTCTCTACACTCAAATATCCACAATCTCAAGTGCTTAACCTGTTTGTTAAACACAAGTGTTATTGAAGCTTAGCGCAGAACTCAATGCATTAAAGTTGTCCTCATATTTTTTTTTCTTAAATACTCCGTTCGGTTACATAATAATATTTGTCACTTTTTAAATTTGATATATTATTAAATTAATATATCTGATCAATTAAAACATCAATTTAAAAAAGTACAAAAATTAAAAAGTGACAAATATTATGAGACTAAGAAAGTATGTATTTAGAAACATAGTTAACTTCAAGCATACCTTGTTTTGTGCAATTTCAGCCTCAATGCCAAGAATCCCAGCTGTTACATCCAAGATTATAATCAAGAGACACAGGAAAATGCCTGATGCATTAGCCATTTCTCTGTTTCTGTGTTTGCTTGTTGCCAAGTGCTAATTAAGAAAATATATACTATATGTATATACTAGAGGAGAAAAGTTATGTAGCGAGGGAAATACTTATATATATGATGGTAGGAGGTGGGTCAAGTGGGAAAAGCTTCTTTTGTCCAAACTGTGCTAACTAAACTTTAATATGCTTTTGAATCTTCTTTTCTTTCTCTTGTGCTTTTTCTTCAGGTGATGGATTCGTTTAATAGGGTGCAAGGAAAGCAGGGTATAAACCAGCTCATAGAAAAGCAGCTCTTCTAATATGTGCTGGCAAATTATTTATTATAAACACAATGGTATTGATTTTTATGTTTTCTTATATTTGATGATTTGTTTCACTATTTAACTGGGGTTAGGATTCTAGTATTACTATGTAAATACGGATAAGGATTGATGCTTTGTCTCAATCATAGCACACTTCTCAATAAAAAATCTCAGCACACTTGGTTAATATACTTGTTTTTTTGCCTAAATATAATTACGTGAAACTTCTCAATGTTTATGTGTTATACTTGCTCCATTACATAAATTTTTTTTGTACCCGTCAATGTTCTAATTCAAGCAAAATTTTAATTGCTTAGTTGATCAGATGAACAGTGATCTGATCTCACAAGGTTTTATGTTATCCATTTTGTAGATAACCAGCACTTTTTTCGTTTCCATTTTGTTTTCAATTCAATCAAGTAACCAATGAAATGGCATCACATGACCACGTGAGACAAGGCATCAACGTTAAAGCCAAGAATATTTATGAGGTGTTCGTAATGTCGTAAATAACACTGAACTCCTTTTTCCTTTTGGTTCAAAAATAACACTGAACTCTAGCACCAAAAATAAAAAAATAACACTGAACTCTCTTGAAAAAGAGAATTACTTTATTCTAATTGAAAATAATATAATTTTTCTTATTTTAGCCTTTCATAAATGAAGTACTCACATATTCCTTTTATTTGTGCAACTTGATGCTTGCAGTCTCGCACATTATTTTGTGGTGTAGTCTTACATTACTCTGTTTGTTTGTTTGTTTGTTTTTTTTTTTGGGTTAACGTTTCTTGTGTACACCTAAAATTAAGGTACCTTTAATGTTCATCTTAAAAAATTGATTATAGCAAGTATAGTAAGTTTTTCTTTTTAAATTTTATTTGTTATAATTATAAAATTTCTATTTCACCCTTCACTTGAAATCAATTTTTCATCTCTCTCCTCTCTGCATGTCTCTCTCTCCACCCTTTTACACTTCTTCTCCTCTCTGTCCCTTTACTCTTGCAATAGTTAGTCAAATTTATTCATCTCAAAAAAATTGAAAGGTGATTGTGCTTGGAGGTGGCCACTCAAATACTTGGTGGTGACAAATCTAAGTGGATTAAGGAGGAAGGTGGAAGAAATAAAAAGGGGGGAAATGAATAAAAATCAAAACTTGAAATTGAGCAAAGAAGAAAATGATGTTGGGTTAATTTTCTTTAGGATCTGGACTTGTCTAAATCTTAACTTGCCTAATCATATTCATCACTTTCAGATTTGGAAGTGTGGGAAGTTTATGAAACAAAGTATGATGAAATATTGTGGGAATGAGGCAAAACGAACGCCTGATGATGACAGAAGGCAAGGGGTAGTACGACGGTGGTGGGGCGGTGATGCGAGGTGGCGCTGCTGGGCAGAGGGCCTAGCGTTGGGATAGCCAGTGGGGCAAGAAGCAACAAGTGATGGTGACCTGATTGTAGAAAGCGAGAGGAAATAGAAAACAGAAAATCCGCCACCATCAACTACCACACACCACGACCACTTGCAAAGGAAATAAAAAACAGAAACAACAATCCTCAATCACCAGAACCACCACAAGATCAAACCTAAAACACAACACCGCCACAGTCCCTAGCCACCGAATTAGCAACCCTCTAAAAGCCACCCGAGGTCACCATTCCGCCACCACCATCAAACCTGTAACCCCCATGACCACCCATGGTCACCACACACCTGCAAAGAGAAAAACATGACAAGAAACCCAAAATCACCATCATCTCTCTCACACACCACATATATGCGTAGATCCGTGAGAGGGAGTAAACAAAGAGAGATCGAGAGGAAATAGAAACCAAACCCTTTCCCCTCACCCACACATACATGCATATAGATCCAAGGAGAGGAGAAACAGATCGAGAGAGAGAGAGAGAGAGAGAGAGAGAGATCGAGTGAAAGAACTTGAGGGAGTGTAATCAGAGGAGATAGAGGAGGGATGGTGCCAACGCCGACAACCTGCCACGGCGACGTGTCGGCGATGCCGCTGGCCAAAGAGAGAGAGTGAGAGATCTGAGAGATGGTCCAAAATTGTTACTTCACTACTATATGCATTTTACATTTAACCGACTCCCTTCATGGAATCGGTTGGTGCACCTGCACCACTGTACACCATAGAACTCTGCCATACTAGCACAACCATTAGGTGAAGTATGAAAAAAATTAAACGATCCATGATGCATGAAAGTAAGGTGCACATGAAAGTATTACTTTTTAGAGTGCACACCGAATCACTTACTGTTTTTTTTTTCTAATGCAAGACTCATGATTTGAAAATTTAATGTAAATTAAACCAGTGTTGAAATGCTTTAACCAAAAACCAACTAAACATTATTTCTCAAGTTTTATATATTGGAACATAAACATGCAAACGACTGAGTTATCTACACCCAAAGGTGTCAAGTTTTTCCCATAAAAAAAAGTTGTCAACTTTTACATTTATTTCTCTATTTAGTTGGTCAATTTTTTGAAAGAAAAATTGAGCATTTGTATTTTTTCTTCATGATAATGAACGGCCACATTCAGTTGTACTTGTACCCATGATTGAATTCCAATAAGAAATAGCCCAAATCATCTTAGATTGGGCCCAAAAGGCTAAGGGTTGCACCCACTCAAAGCCCATCTTCATCGGTAATCAAAATTAAACCCAGGGAAAGAGGTTATTGCGTTGCCAAGAAAAAATATAAATCACGGACTAAATGTTGTTACTTGTTAGAATAATTAAAAAGCACGCAAAACCGGTGTGAGGAAAAAGAAAGAAAAGGGATTGTTGACCAAAAAAAAAAAAGCACAGGAAAGGCTAAATTCCAAAATAAAGTTTAAAACACCGGGCTTTGTCATAATAGGAAAAATCACAAATTCAATTTGAATTCAGAAAAGGAAAATAACCAACAAATTAAAGAACAAGAAAAGAAGGTTAATGAAGGGCTCAGGAATTCAAAACGTTACCATTTCAAACTTGATTCATCAGTTATAATGATTCGTTGCATCAATTAACATTGCTCTTTAAAAAAAATAATAGAAAAAAAAGAAGCCTAAAGCAGAAATCAGAGAGTAAAATAAAAGCAGAAGAGTGATAAGAAAAGTGGGAAGGAGAATATCATTGGTATACTGTACGTATTGTGAGAAGAATAAACAATAAAACAGTAGTAGTGCATAAAGTTGGGAAACAAAGAGTCACAATATATAGCAGTATTTGAGGAGTCACTAACAATACATACATGAGAGAATAAAATAATTTGAGCTCAATAGTTGACAGTGACTACTCACAAATAAGTATTAAGAAGTTGTTGTTATCAAAGCCTAAAAGAAAGCATTAGCAGCATGCGAGTGAGGGGAAAAAAGGGACAGAAACGGAGAGCGAGCACTTGGGAATGGCAGTAGCAGGAGGCCTGATCAGTTGAAGGGTTTGTAATCGTGATGATGATCAGGAGCAGCAGCGGGCATGTTGGTGTGGTGAAGGAGGAGCTGCGGCCTTCTGTCGGTGGAGAGCTTGATGAGGAGGCCCAGCTGCTCGGAGGAGAACACGCAGAGACCCTGCGAGGCCATAACCGTCTGGGCGACAGGGGAGTTCACCAGAATCTGCAGCACCTGATTCCTGCTCAGCATCTCAAGCTCACCGAAACCGGGCCCGCCAATGTTGCTGCTGGTGTTGTTGGATGATGAGGATGAGAAGGAGGGCATGGAGAGGAGGGTGGAGAGCTGGGACTGGAGGAACTTGACGTACTTGTAGGCCTCCTCCAGGAGGGTGGCCTGGTCCATCTTCTTGTCCCACGGCATCAGCTTCTGCAGGCACCGCGTCTTCTCGCCCAGCTTCTGCCTCCTCTGCCGCGCCAGCCTGCTGCTCATCTCTGCTCCTGCAGCCAACGGAGAGCCTGAGACCAGGCGGGGGCGTTTGGGGAACAAGTTCATGGCCTCAGGAGGAGGAGTGAGGTCCGATTGGGATGAGGAGGAGGGGTAGTGGGAGAGGAGGAGGAGGGACTGGAGGCTCATGGCGGAGAACATGGGGTCCAGGGCATTAGGCTCCAACTCCGACATCCAAGGAAGCTTGTTCGGGTCCATACTTTCTGATATGATCGATGGAGGAACAAAAAGAAATACAGAATTGGAACAAGTGAGAGGTGGGTAACAGATATATATAAAGAGAGTAGCTGCACCAACGCAATGCAATCAAATGAAATGAAATAGTACTATAAACTTATTTTCTTGCCAACTTTACCCTCGTATGCAATTCAACTAGAAAAATCTCATAACACTATGTATATGTATATAGCACTACGAATTACAATTGGAACAAAATAACGCACCCCAAAATCTCAAGTTATGATTGATGCATGAAGGCTAGCTGTAACTTTATTCTTGCTTGCTAGCGATAGTTTTTAAATGTGGCAAACAAGTATATTGTTAACTAATTCAGTATATGACTGAAAAATAAAAGAGATGCCAAATTCAAAGTGAGATAAAAATTCGTCATATCCAAACTAATGTCAATTTTAATATGCATATTATATTAGGGTCAAAAGTGATGATATTTGTCCCAATTAAGGTTTAATTTTGATGGAAGATACTTAATTTATTTATTGTGAAAATCAATAAAGTATTAACATTTGTTATTATCATTATCCCGAAAAGCTATTATACATTAAGTAAAAAAATATGTGAGTTTTTAAATATCCTGTGAGATAAATATCGAATTTTGTCATTATTTCATATGCTATATAATCGTAATAAGCTTTTCATTAGTCAAATCATTGAAAGAACCAACTTATAACAAGTTTAGAGATTTGTATATTATTTAAACTTATGAAGCACATCTCTACAAATAATGTAGTGAAAAATATTTATCACGTTAAATCATATAATCCATCAATATGTCATATTATATTATAAAATAATAATAAAATTTGATTAATTTAGTTATAAAAATTATTAAAAATAAATAAATTAAATCACATAGATATTTATCTTACTTTTAGGTGAGAACCGCCTTAAAAAAAAAGAAAAAAAAAGGTAACATTGCAGAAATTCATCCGTCTATCAAAATGAATCTGATACTAGTAATTATTAATTGAGGAACACGTGGAATTGAAAAAGTGGATGAGGAAGGAAGGTTTCATGATGGAGGATGATTCGGTTAGAGTAGGTACATATAAGATGATGATGATGATGATGATGATGATGAAGAAGGTGAAAGGGGGCGGAGAGGGGAATGGCACAACACAGCCTGGCACTGTGTGTGTGAGAGTGAGAGTGAGAGTGAGAGAGAGTGGACGCACGCGCTCTGGTTTGTTATGTGTGTCTGCTCATAATGGATAAAGCTCTCGTAATGTTTCCAGCCATTTTGGCTGCCACCATCCTCAATATGGAGATCATCACCCCTCTCTGCGTTAATTTGTCCTTTTTTGCTTTTTCTTCTTTTTCTTTTACAACCTGCAGGTTTTTTAATCGGTGATGCAGGCTCGTTTTTTCTGATTCTATACATTTCACCTGCCCTCTACTTTTTGTTTTCTGTAGACATTTTAACCTCTCACTCTAATAACACCGTTTTAATATTATAATCATACAAGTTGAGGAGTTAAACAATTACTCTTTCTTATTACTAGCATATTCACACAAATTAAATTAAAATACATATATCCTGATGCATGCTTGACTCACTTGTTAAATTGATGCACAACAAAACATTCCCATGGTTGTTACGGTCATGATACAGATAGAATCATTTCACTTATCGCACATGTGTAATTACCAAGTGAGGCCCGGAAATAACGACAAACACTTCCATTGAGTATTAAAATGTGCACACGCTCAATGAGAGAGAGGGGAGGGTATATGTGGAATTTCGGTGGAATAGGGTACAACTGTGAATTCTGAATTTAAGGGGGTGGGTGTGTGTGTGTGTGTTGAGGTCACCGTGGCTTCGCATTGTCGGTCGGATAGTACTACTGCCGAACGGCCAGCATTAATGATGCCTATCATCGACTCAACACTCAATATCCTCTCTTCTTCCTCGCCCTCCTCTATCCATTTATTTCTCTCTATTACTATATGGACTTGTTTCCAAATTAAAAAACAAGAAAAAAAAAAAAGGAAGAAAAGAAGAGACCAAAATCAAAAGTTAAATGCAATTACTACAATTTTTACTGATTCATGCAATGCAATCATTTCGTTCTGCCTTATTTGTTGTTCTAAAGTGAAACAACTCCTCCCTCCATGCACCACTTTCTCCAGGCAAGCACGGCCACTTAAATGTCAGATATTTTCAGTAGCCCACAGCCTAGAGCGGAAGATACAAAAATAAAGATAAAAAATTAAAAAAAAAATCATTTTTCATCTTATCATACTATTACAATTACACAAGGCGGCTCTATCTATCTTTTTTCCTAGGGCTGATACTAAAACGAAAGGAAGACTACTATGATTCATGACTAATGTTTAATGATGATGATGTTTTACCTTCACTATATGTACATTTCTCTTACTAGTTGTGTTTAGATTTGAACCCATTTCATTTTCATTTTTTCTCTTTCATAAGACATTATTTTTTTGACTATAAGATATACTAATGTCAATTGCATGTATAGGATGGCATCACACTTTATGAAAGCTCTTAATCAATGCTAGTTACTACTCCGTATAGTATAAATGTTGTAAACTTTACGTCAATGAAAAAGTGTGACGATTTTTCTGGTTGAGATAGTTTTCCAATATTCTTCTCTAGTTAGTTTTAGTCATTGTATATTGGAGTGAGCAACCATCATCCCTGCAATTTTCTCTCAGAAGATTTATTGCGGTTGTAATCCCCATTGTTACTCATCAATTGTTATCAAATTACTAAGAAGCCAACCTTGCGTATCATTCATTAACTAGGAAATTTTCAGACAAGTTATACAAAATTTCTTAATATATATAGAAGAGAAAATTCAAACCCCCCAACAAGGAGAGCGAAACTCGATTTCTCAATTTCCATAAAGTCGTGTTTGGAATGATTATACTTAGTGATTGATTTGATTAGAATTAAATTGATTTGAGTTGGTTTATGAGTTAAATCCTATGTTTAGAATATAATGCTTATATATAAATAGGATTTGAATCGATTTAGAAATCAATTCTTTTATTTAAAACATGTGGAATTATATGTTTAGGGTGATTAAAGTAAACTGATTTGATTTGATTTGATTTATATTAACCTTTTAAAATTAAATTAGTTTTAAACAAATCCTGCCAATTTTATTATAGCAATGTTATATTCTTTAACTAAATCTTTTTAACATTTCATAACACTTTACATTTCTAATATCTAATAAGAGTCTCTTGATACCATATTAAGCTTGAGAAATGTAGAGAGGATCGGAGAGAAAGAGAGAATGAGAGAATTGGAATGGATTGGAATGAATGAGTTGGTTTGCTTGATCTGCAAGCCATCCATTATATACATGCTGTACATAGCAGTAGAAACTTACAAACAGCATAACAGAATTCTGTTATGGAAGGCAAATGAAAATAACTAACAACTAACTTCTAGACTAAGCTAGGCTAGTTAAATAGCTAATGAAATAACTCATTACTCTAATACATTTATCATTTTGATACAATTTCAAAGACAAAGGCATCAAAATCCTATGAAATTTGACAAATGAAATCTCATTTCTTATTTTTAGAATATGCAAACACTATTTGATTTCTAAATCAAATAATTTTCAACTTTAATTTAGTTGATTTGAAACACACTCAAAGTTCCACGCGAGATTTAGCCATTCTTGGAAATTAAAATAATCATCCACCATGACGTTAATACATAAACAAGAGGAAAAAAAAGGGTGAACATGTTAGTAAGTTAAAGATCAATATTTCGTGGTCAATTTCAACATAACATCCATCTTTGGAAGCGAAAATGTTATCCATGGCCACTGTTGACAGCAAACTCATTTAACTAGACTAGAATTCCGAAAGGCCTAAACGATAAATAAGTACTCATGTAAAAAGAATGGTACCATGTTTTATTTTCCTAGTGGTAGCTAGTAGCATGAATGCCTTGGACACATCTATTAAAATTAAGCCAAACCCCAAAAAGCACTAACAGCAAGGAGGAGCTAGCAGAGTGGAAGTAACGTAATATGCCAGAGAGAATGCGCCATGAAAAAAACACGCGGTTCCACCTTTCTTCAGATAGCCATTGCGTGAGAGGCCGCAAGTTTCTTTTGAACCCTCGTTTGGTATGGACCCCCACCACATCATGACCATTACAACAACCATAGCAATCCTGACAGGAAAGCAAACACAGACTTAGGGTGCATTTGTTTACGGTTATTCAATACTAAAAAAAATCACTTTTTTTGTTGATTTGAATAATTTTTAAAAATAATATTTCAAAAGAAATTTGTTTTCAGCTTTTAAATTAGTTTTTTCAATCTTATATCAAAAATTAAATTTCTAATCAATTTTTTAAAAGTTGAAATAAAATTACCCTTAGTTAATGAATGATTTCATGGTGTTAATGTTTCTGGATAAATTATTAGGCATTTGTACATTACTAAAATAGATTGTGTTCTACCCATTAATAAAAATGACATTCCAACTTTGAATAAAATTTACTGTTAAATTATTTTTAAAATTGAAATGTCACTGTATTAGAACACGATCCCTAATAAAACAGGCAGCGGAGCCATAAACACATTACCATGCTAAAACGAGGAAAACCTTTGAGATCCAACTGCATGGATTGAATAGTTGGGAAGTAATGCTTTCGCAGCAGGCTAGAAAATTGATCATAAAATGGGCAACGAACATAAGTATTACTGCAGCCAACGCCATCACGTAAGCCTGATGGCTTGGTTTTTGACAATCAATTAGCAGCACTTTCAAGTGCTTAACCTGTTTGTTGATTAAACAAAATCACAATTGATGCTTAAAGTTGTACACACATTTTTCTTAAATATGTAACTTAGAAACACATATATATATTTAGCTTCAACCATACCTTGTCTTGTGCAATTTCAGCCTCAAAGCCAAGAATCCCAGCTGTTACATCCAAGATTACAATCAAGAGACATATGAAAATGCCTGCCTTTGAAGCCATTTCTCTCTGTTTCTAGTTTGCTTGTTGCCAAGTGCTAATTGAGAAACGTGGAGAGAAAAATGATGTGGCTTGAATATAGGTATCTTCTATGCGTATGTATGCATAAATAGTGGCACATGTATGATTGTGTGCCAGAGTAAATTTTTTAGTGAAATCTTCTAATGTGTTGGCAAATCATTTATTTCTATAGACACAATGGTGAAATCAATATCTTGCATGCTACAATCACGTATTAACTAATGAAATCACTTATTTCTTTGACAAATTAAATGCTCACTATAGAAAGTTTTGCTCTAGCTGCTCCTATGAATGTAAAAATTAGAGAATTGTACGATAATTTTCTCTTTCCTTTACTTTTACTCTTTTTCCGATCAATTTCTTCCCTTTAAAACAATAATCTGTTCATTTTCTCTCAATCATTAAAACTAAAATTCCAAATTTCATGTCCCCGAAAATCTCAAATTTCTGCGTTAATGAGATGAGCATTTCGAATGTAGAGTGTATTTTTATGTTCTAAGATAATCTTTAATAATAGGAATTAGATGTTTATCCCGTTCGGTTAATTTTAATGTAATACATAAATATTTTATATATAATTAAGTTTATTTATTTAAAAAAAATTATCACATCATTTAAACACTATATATAGATAAAAATGTAATTAAAAGTATAATATTTTTTTTCTTGGTATAACTAGAAAGAAAACATTACAATCTCACTTAAGAAATTTTCATGTAATGAACTGCAAGCAAAGGCTAGAAGTCTAATGATATTTAAAATATTTTTTTGTAATATGTTAATTTAAATTCTTTAATATTTAAAATAAAAGAATTTATATTTAAAATTTAATTATAATTGAGTATTTTTTTTTGTTTAAATAAGTATTTATAAATATACGTGTGTGTATATATATGTATATATATATATAATTTCAAATGAAAAAGTTGTTGTATTAATTTTAATACTTTAAGTGAATTTTTTACAATTTCCAATGTATATATAACTAGTATTTTATTATTTTATAAAAAATAGTGCTCAACTCAATTTTATTGATATTTTGATAATTTTTTCTTAAAGAAGTCAAGTACTGAAAAAATATCTCAACAATCTTATGTATATTTTCAAAACAAATTATATGTTTAGGCTAATACTAAAAATAAGTACGTTTTTATTTTAATTTTCAAATAAATTAAAAAGATAAAAAAATTTAAATAATTACATAAGAAGAATAATTAAAAAAAATATTACAGAGTAGATAAAAGGTCAAAATAATATATACGTCAATAAATGTAATTAATATTAGTTTGAATAAATATATAAAAAAATATCATATGATAATTATATTAAAAAAACATTAAATATAGGAAATAGAAATTAAAGAATAATTATGCATCAAAACTATTTATAATTGTCAAATAGATCAACCTAACTCTTTTAAGCTCAGATTGTTTAACTCACAGGTTAAACGGGATCCATAACTTAAACGAGATTAAATTTTTGTCAACAATATATTTTTTATGTTTATCCCGGCTCGTCCTTTTAATACAAATAAATAGTTTGGTCCATACACCAGATCCATAGGCTAGAGCTAAAGATTAGAATTTTTTTTTTTAAAAGGACAATTGTCATTTTTCATCTTATCGTTTTATTACAACTACACATATAAAAAACTGAAAATCTTGTGTGTGCCCATCGACAGCCACCAATAATTGATCATAAACCAAAAATATTACAATTCTATACTTCTCCTAATCAGTGAAACTAGTATAAAGAACATGTATCTGGAATGTATATTTTCCTCGTTTAATTATTTAAAGACAAAAGGGTGATAAAATTAGGTGACATATATTTTCCAATAATCATTGTTGAGCTATTAAGTGATTCTTAACCTTTTAAAAAAGACAGCCCGTGATATAATATGAAAAACTCTAATCAAATAGTTTGGAACTTGATCTTTACTAATACTATTACCTCATTTTTCTCATAAAGATAATTTGGTTTGAAAAAGTCTCGGTGTATACTAAATTTGGTGTCACCGTACAACTAATTAACCTTTTATACTTACAATGATTTGTATTTTTCTATCCTATTAATTATATTTCAATCTGTTCTTTGTCTCTCCAACTTTCCACGCTCTCTCTTTCTTTTCTCTCTTCAATCATGTTTCCTTTCCCTTAGTTCCGCACCACGTCATCACTTTTCTCTTGCTCTTTATTTTCACATCCCTTACGTCTCCTTCTCACGTTTGTCGCTACACCACGATCAATGGCTTCCAAATCCGCTCTCCTCCTCCATCATGTCCTTCAACCAGCATCCCAAACGGCGTTCATGTCCTCGATCATGTACGATCACGCCGTCTCTCCCTCACGTCCTTCTACCCCCGCCCCAAATGACGTTCACGTCCTCCCTTACATTGTCTCTCCCTCTCATTGTCTCTCTTCCCCAGCACGTCCTCTGTCATTTCTCATCGCTATATGCCGTGGATTAGATTTCACTGATCATATTTCTATCCGCAAATCATTTTTTGTGTTGGAGTTTATTCAGTTTTATTAGGTAGGTTTATTCACTATAGTTATGCGAGTTTGTTCATTTTATATGAACAAGTTTGTTCAATTTTTGTATTGGGATTTGTTCATTCTTATTAGGTAGGTTTGTTTATTACAATTAATAAGGTTTGTTCGTTTTATATGAATAAGTTTGTTCATTTTATATGAGTTAATAAAATTTTTATTAACAACACTTTATTAGAGTTATTTAAGCTTATTATAATTTTTATTTGTACTATTTTTCATAAAAAAATTAATTTTTTTTAAACTCATCGGTAACACAATTCAAATATAAAATATATATAATGATTGCGGCAAAATAACATAACAATATTAGTAGCTTAGTGGTAACAATATTTACTTATTTAGCGTGATGTGCTAAATTTAACTTTTGAGTCACTAATTAGTAACACAGTTTAAGTATATAATAAATATAATTATTGTAATCTTATGTCACTAAAAGGCTGGTAGTTTAGTGGCAAAGCTACTTTCTTTGAATTGAAGGGATGTGAGTTTGATTCTTAACTCTTACAAAAGATGAAATTTTTTAATAAAGGACATCAAAACAACGTATTGGAATTTTTCCTAAAATAAAATAGTCTTTATATATCATGACTTGACTTTATGATCACATTAAACAAGAAGTGTTTCTTCTCATGAGGCGAGTTAGATCGTGGGTTGAATTTATTTATTTTTTATTTGAGTTTTAGTCTTTTTAGACCAACTCAAACCATTTTTTTTTGTAATCACTAACCCTACTTGACTCCAACTCTTTTTTTAACCCCTCAAGTAACAAAGTCCTCAAATTGTATATGAATCACAATTTTTGTTTATGCTTTAGATATTTTAAAATGACTCTCTTAAGTAAGTGTTGTGTTCATCTTTTTAATTCAAAATATAAAAATATTGAGTATGTATATCTTTTTATAATTATAAATAATATTTTAAAATAATAATTACGCCATTTATGTTAGCTTTAACTCAAATGTTAATTTTTTTTCTTCAATTTTTATGGTCACTCACGAACTAACTCTCATGTATTCTTGTAGTGGAAATGCTGGGTATATGTGACTTAACTCTCATCTCATTTGCCATCTAGACAGGAGGATGATTATAATAAGGTGGATTCTTTTTAGTTTTTAGGGCACTGTACCCCTCACCAATTTAACGTTATATTAATAACCATTAAATGATTATAAGAATGTATATCATTCTAGCGGTAGTAAAAGTATCAATTTCTTTCTTCCCTTTAAAACATTAATATGTTAAGTTTCTCTCAATATTTAATTCTAAAATTCCAAATTTCATCTCACCTAAAATCTAAAATTTCTACATTAATGAGATACCATTTAAAATGTAGAGATGGATTCATATATTTTAAGATAATCTTTATAATTTCCCATATGATTGATTTTTATTCATATATTTTTTTTATATATTTGATGAGTTGTTTTATTATGTAATTATTTAATTAGGATTTTAGAGTGTAAAGATGGATATATTTTAAGATAATCTTTCATATCTCATACGATTGATTTTTATATTTTTTTGTGTTTGATGATTTGTTTTATTATTTAATTAGGATTAAGATTCTAATATTACTATGAATAGGGAATGATATTTTTGCATCAATCTCAATACACATTTTTTTTAATTTTTTATTTTAAATCTAACCTGATTGAGATTATGATGGTTTTGTGTGACTTAGAGAAGGGGGGGTTGAATCTAAGCAAAGGTTTTCGAAAAATTCTGTTCTTTAAAATTTGTCTCCTAAAATTTCAGGAGATATCTCCTACTTTTCTGGGAGATAAGTTTTCTGAAAAACTCAATTTCTCTAGAATGAAAAAAGAATTTATTTAACGAGAATCTACGTCCAGTTCTTCAAATGCCAAAACCAATTTTCTTGCACACAAATTTCAAGTACAAAAAACAATAGCTCGTTTCAGTCAGGAACTCTCAAATCAAAACAGAAACTTGAAACAAAATCTTTCTCTCAAGCTCTCTGTTACTCGCCAAGGAAAAATGTCAAACCACAAATATTTTCCAAAGTGTTGAAGATCTTTTTCTTTTAAGCGTTGATACCTCTCTTTCTTTCTTCCTCGAATCTTTCAGCATATGGAGAATATGTATTTTCCTTTCTTGCTTATGAGGGTGGTGTGTACATAATCCTTNATGTATGGTATGTATTGAACATGTTACTTGTATATTATTTATTATAATAACTACATGACTGTTTTGATGGACCAGATGGGTGTATATTGTATGCTTTAGTATGATTAGACAGTTATCTGCTAAGCCTAAGGGCTTTACCGCTTGCTATATTTGTTCTTTCTGACGCATGGCTCTATTTTAGTAATTATGCCAATGCAAATGCAAAGTCTCAAAATTTGGTCCCTATTTTCCTAAACAACTATTTTCGAAAGATAACAATGGACTAAGGTATTCCGACCAAGTAGAAAACAACCTAGTGAGCATTGTTTACTACATACGGGTAAACAGTTAGCTAGGGTGTTTCACATGATCTGCTGTGTCCATAGTCCTTTTCTTTCTTTATTTTCCTTGTGATATAATAACAACTAACTTGGGACAAGAGGAGATGATTTTGCTAATAAATTTAATTCATCCTGAAACACTAGAACACATATTAGAATGTTCATGCAATGTTTGTCATCATCAATTTTATTATTTTGCAAATTTAATCAACAGATTACATGTTTCATCTCCTACTATTATTTTTCCATCTCCTAGTTTCATTGTATTTATTGTTACCTGTAATATTCTTAGTAATATATATCATGGATCAATAAGCAACTTCTTCACGAAGAGGGGTTTGTGGGGGCTAACGACAAATTATTCTTGTCGTTAGAATCAATTTGTTTTGACCTTATACTTGGGGAAAGAAATACTTGATGAAAGAAATTAGGATAATTACCAACGTTCTTTGGTAAGCATTATAGCAGTAATTTTAGGAATACACTGTCACTTCTAGAAAAATAGAACTTTCAAGGGTCATAAGTGTCGAAAAAAAGTCTCTTCACTTATCAAAAATACTTTTTTCAACATTAGTTTAATTGTTGAGAAGTGTAGAAAAAAGTAGTCTCAAGAAAGGTTGAAACTTTTCTCAACATTTATTGATTATCAAAAATATCCAAGAAAAGAGTGGTTGTTAAAAATACTTACAAACCATTTTTAACAATGGTTGGAACAACTCGAGCTGATGCTGTAGGCCGACTCAGGCTAATACCACTGGCCAACTCAGGCTTTAGTTGTCAACATCGACTTCTTTTAAAACCATTACTCAAACAATAAATTAAGCCTCTAAGAAAAATGTAAGAAGATTTGGATGCCAAACAATGCTAAAAAAAAAAAAATGAAAGAATAATAATTCAATACAATAACCATTAAAAATATGACACGATAAATATTACTTTAATTGCATTTGTTATATAACATTATCATTTTTACAAAAGCTTACTCCCTTCCTATCAAAATACTACATCCAATATATACATTGTAAGGTCTATCCAGGATAATCCTAATCCTAATAACGTAAACTAGAAAAACATTAAAAACTACATTCCGAATACATCTCTATCTCCTTGAAACTCCATTTACTGCAAAAGAAATTTTCTAATTTAGCAATAAGTGTAAAAGATTTAATCCACATAGCTGACAAAACATGCTACCTTATTCATAGCTGCCATTGCCTTAGTGGCACCTTTCATGCCAACAGCAACAGAAGACTGAGCATATATTAGTCGTGGCCTGCCAAAATACAATGAGGCAATGTATTGAAATATAATAATACTTGTCAATATACTAAACTCCAGGTTAGGTGGCAGGGTAAGGGATTATGAGTTAAGCAATAAAAAAGAGGATGAAATGAAGCAATAAAACCATAGATTTCAATTAAGCTACTTAGGAAACTTAGAATCAAGTTCTAAATGTAAGACTAAAGCCGGAGAAACCCTAACAATATCCACACAAAGGAAGTTTGTAGAAGAAAGAAACTTACAATCACTAATGTGGTAACTATGAACACTTTGTCCTGAGTAGTTTATAGAAGAAAATGCACACCAACCACACACGTTGTAAATTGTACCTAAAGAAAATTGTCCCAATTATATTTTTGTATGAAATTGTTGGAGTAACTTTATATTTCTCCGTTCTAGTTTCTCCATTCAATCTTTGATAATTGAAACTTGCAACACATTGGTACTAGTTTGATAAATGTTAATTTGTATGGAACACCACATATATTAATTGTCCATATTTTATATGACCAGTCGTAAGTATTTATAGTCACAATAACTTCCAATTTTAGATCTTAATGAAAGTGGTGAAAGCTAAATCGTAAATTCCTGTTGGATTAGGAGGAAAACACAGAAAGATACAGAAAACAGCTTAATCAATCACATATCAGCTCAAAAAATGATACTAGCATGCATTACATTTTCATGACTCAAACTCAAGACTTCTTGTTGAGGAGCTAAGGTTCATGCCACCTTGACTAATCATGCATTAGTATTCTCTGCTACATCTCAGACTCTCTGCCTAAAATGTTAATTTATTTCTCTATTTATCCAAATGTCATTAATGGTAGAATATCTACATTGATGCCTATAATTTCTTAATTCTAACTACAAGAATCGCTATTACTAACAAGAACATGTGGCAGACGTGAATAGCGGAATCATGATTTTCATAATAATAATTACATTTGAATTGTTATTACCTAATTATCTTAATTTGAGTTATTCACTCAAATAGGGATTGCTTGGAGAAATCGAAAATACTTTAAAATGATGTGAAACTAATAACGGAGGGGTCAGATTGCAACAACTGGACAGCATCACAACGTCTTGTATATTAGTGGGACAGAAGTATCCTCGAATCATAAGACGTCGAGATATGTACAAGTGTGCTTGAGGATGAAAACCGCTTGTATAAAACTGACAGATCAATTTGAAAAGAATTTATATCTAAAAAGCCATCAAATTAAGTTTTGCAATGGGTTTCAGAAGCGACTTTTACATGTATTTTCTTCCTTGAATAATTTTTCTCATATTGAAGTTGATCTTAATCGTTTTGTTCTCTTGCCAAATCACACAAAGATTCCTTCCAAATACATTGGTATTGTAAATAACAATTCTAATATGGTTTTACACGGGTGTATATTTTGTTCTTGATTTCAAACTAAACTTGTTATCTGCCAGCAATTTATTGCATTCCTCTAATTACAGTGTTGTTTTCTCTTGCCACTAATTTTGTTGTTCAAGACAACAAGACACTAAGGAAGATTAGGAGGCAGGGGCAGAGCTAGCTTATACTAAATAATTAAATTTAAGTAGATACTGCAATGTGTTGCTTCTAATTCTTTTAACCCAAAAGTTAAAAAGAAAATCACAATATATTAAAAAAAAAATGCACATTGCACGATCAAAACTCATGCGACACGTGTGTATGACCCTTTATTTGGTATCAATACCAGCCCATGTGACCCATTTCTCGGTATCACAAAATCATACCCCGCGACTTTTCCTAATCTTTTAATTTCTTAGCAATCATGCATGATTCAAGCCACAATCATATGTGTGTATGCCAAAAGTATTCCTTTGATGTCTTTTAACAATCACATTTTTCCATAAAATGTTATATCTTCCTATAAATTTTCCAAACAACATTTTTAGGGCAAAATAAAAAGAGAAAAAAAAAAGACAAATGTGATCCATAAAAGTTATTAAAGAGGATTTGTAGAAAGATAAAAAAAAAAAAACTTTTCTCTTACAATCAAGATAACTTAGGTTAAAAAATATATAAGATAAGGAAACGATGAATGAGATAAATAAATCAATATATTAAAAATCTTAACCCAACATCTTTGGAAGCAAAAATCTTTCCATGACCACTATTGACCATGGAAGAGCGGAGTAATTAGAAACTAAACTAGAAATAAGTACTTATATAAAATAAAATGAAAAATGTTGCACGTTTTCTTTTCTTAGAAGTACTAGACAATTAAGCCAAACACCCCAAAAGCACTAATCAAGCTGAAGCAGTGCCACTTTCAGAAGTTATCGGAGGGGAAGAAACGTAAGCTGCAACAGATAATGTTGCATGAACAAAACACGTCAATCCAACTTTCTGCAGATAGCCATGGTTTGAGAGAGGGCAAGATTCTTTTGAAGACTTGATTTCTCTTAACCAAAAAAAGAGAGCGCTCGCTCCCAAACTCATCACCACCCTAATACAAAAGAAAACGTTGATTTAATGGTGGGTTTGTTTCAACTTCTTTACTTAAAAAATTATTCTTTTCTAAAAAAGGAAAAAAAAACCAGTTTTTATACATTTGAGTTATTTCTAAAAACAACATGTCTAAATAAAAATTTATTTTCAGCTTTTAAATAGAAGTTAAAAGAAATAGTAATTCAAAAAAACATATTTTTAACATTTTCAACTCTAACAAAACTCAAATTATTAGGCCGTTCTGGAAAAATTATTAGGTGATTGTACATTACTAAATTAGACTATGCTCCAACGCTCAATAAAAATTACATTTTAACTTAACCTTAAAACGTAAATATCACTCTATCAGAACATTATCTAACTTAGTGATAAGGAGCACCTAATAAAACATGCAGGGGAGGGATACACACATTACCACGATAAAATGAGGCAAAACGATGACAACACCATGAGTGGAGTAATCTCTGACGTAACGAATATGTAGCAAATTAGCACACTGGCAATCGAATGGGCAACCAATAAAAGTGCTACTGCAGCGAACCCCAACTTGAAGGCATGATAGCTTGGTTTTGTGCACTGAATAATCAAAAACTTCAAGGGCTTAACACAACTACAATTGATACTTAAAGTTGTACACGTATTTTTAATTAAATATGTAATTTAGAAACATATATAGTTAGCTTCAATTTAGCATACCTTGTGTCGTGATGTTTCAGCCTCAATGACCGAAATCCCAACTGCTATATCAATGATTACAACCAAGACACAAAGACAAATGATAGTGACTGCTAGTTTTGAAGCCATTTCTCTGTTTCTGGGTTTGCTTGTTGCCAAGTGCTAATTAAGAAATTAGGAAATACTAATACTGGAGAGAAAAATGATGTTGCGTGAACATATATAGGTATCTTCTATATATATATATATATATATATATATATATATATATAGTGGCACATGTATGACTGCGAACCAGTGAGTAAATTTTGAGCTAGTGAGATCTTCAAATGTGATGCTGGCAGTGGCAAATAACTTATTTCTCGCATGCTACAATCACATATTATCCCATGAAATCAAGTATTCTTTTAACAAAATTAAATGCTCATTATAGGAAAGTTTTGCTGTCAAATTTAGATAAAATGTATATCATTCTAATGGTGGTAAAAATATCAATTTCTTTCTTCCCTTTAAAACATTAATCTATTAATTTTATTTCTCTCAATCCTCACTTCTACAATTCCAAATTTTTTCTCACCTAAAATCTCAGATTTCAACGTTAATGAGATGTAATTTTTTAGTTTGGACACATTATATATATGTGTGTGTGTGTGTCAGTGAGAATTGAACAAAAAATTTAAGTTATCTATTGACACTAAATAAATAAAAAATGTTACTTGAGTTACTAACTCTTAGCTAATGAAATGCAAGATATATTTTTATATTTTAGATAATCTTTAATATCTCATACGATTGATTTTTATATTTATTTTTCATATTTGATGATTTGTGTTATGATTTAATTAGGATTAGGATTTTGGAATTTAGATTTTTTTTAATCAATTTGGAATGTAGAGATGAATTCCTATATATTAAGATAATCTTTAATTTCTCATATGATTGATTTATATATATTTTTATATTTGACGATTTGTTTTATTATTTAATTACAATTAAGATTCTAATATATAAATAGGGAATGATATTTTTGTTTCAATCTCAATACACAGTTTTTAATTAAAAAAGAAAAAAAATCTAACTTGATTGAGATGGCATGTTTCATCTCCTACTATTATTTTTCCATCTCCCTTCATTCTATTTATTGTTACCTGTAATATTCTTAATAATATGTCATGGATAAACAAGAAACTTTTTTCTATAAAAAGAAAAAAAGAAAAAAGCCATATATATTAGAGGGGCCTGTGGTGTTAACAACAAATTATTCATGTCGTTAGAATTAATTTGTTTTGGCCATATATATTTGGTGAAAGAAATACTTGATGAAAGAAATTAATTACTAAAGTTCTTCATTAAGCATTATAGCAATAATTTTAGGAACACATATCTTATTTTTTCTTCAAAATTACTTTATAAGAAATTAAGAGATGGTGGATAGAGCAATTTTTTTAAGAATATTAAATGTAGAAAACATAAATCAAAATTTAGGTCCGTAATATAATATGAACGCACAATACATCTTTAAAATGTATAAACCCTAAACATAAAGCTGTTGAAATCAGGATGCATGAGCCAGAAGCATAGCCACGTGCGTGGTGGTCAGATAATGAGCATTTATATTTGATCATACTCAAAGCCACGCCTGCCTGTTCCAGCAAAATCCTAACTCTATCAGAAAGTGGCATATATATCGATAAGGCCATTCATCAAATTCCTGCATAGCAGATTACGCCCTTCTCATAACACCGCCGATAATTCCTCCCACAAGCTAGAATTAACGCTTGATTATTGTTTGCTATTTCTGAAAATTAACATCCCACACCCATGCATAAAGGGGTTTGCGTTGCCAAGAAAAATACAAGCATGCATTAGATCTACTAGGAAAGAGGGACGTTGTTGACTATAACATCCAACTTTTTTCTTGATAACGTTTGGATAGTAGATTTAGGTGCTTCTTGGCATATATCCTCTTCCTTGAATAATTTTTCTCATTTTCAAGTTGCTCTTAATCCTTGTTCTCTTAACAAATCACACAAAGATTCTTGTCAAATACATTGGTACTATAAATATTAATTCTGATATGAGTTTACACAATGTATATTTTGTTCCTGATTTTCAAACTGAACTTAATATCTATCAGTAATTTATTGCATTCCTCGAATTGCAGTGTTGTTTTCTTTGCCACTAATTTTGGTTTTCAAGACAATAAGACACTGGGAAAGATTGGGAGGGGTGAGCTCATTGATGGCTTATATATCCTCAAGCACAATGCTCCTTCCAACCATTCTTTGACTGATTATTCTTCTAGTGTATTTCCTGTTTTCAATAAATTCAATATTGTACCTTTTTGTTCCTATCATTGTATAAATTCAGTTTTTGCTTCCTCCCAAACCTGACATTCCAGATTGGGTCACCCTGCTAATTGCAGGCTTGATGTATTGAAATGTAAACTTTCATTCAATAATAAAATGAGTGTTGTTGAAAATTGCACCATTTTTCCATTCGCTAAGCAAATAAAGCTTTCTTTCCCTTTTAATAATCATATCATTGACCTCCCTTTTGATCTTATCTGGTGTGATATTTGGGGGCCATTTTGAGTTCTTTTAATAACTCTCCAACGAGAGTTATTTTGTTTGGCTTTTGCATATAATTTTAAGATTATTTCATGTATTTTAGGATAGTTTTAGGTGTTTGCTCACTAATTTTCAAGAATAAGGATCTTAGGAAGAAGATTGAGCAAAAAGAACTATTTTGAAGTGCTGAAATGGTTTTAGTCTTAATTTGTTACTGGATTTTCACCTTGAAAATGGACAAATTTTGAATTTGCTCCAACTACAAAGTTGAAGATATCCTTCTTAGCTTTAATAGGGGACTTGAATCGCATCATTGAGACTTTTGTAACAAAATTTATAGCATATTTACCATCACAAGGCAAATCAAGAGGAACAACTCTAGTAGTGCAGCTGCAGAAGCTCCGGAACTGAATTTTTGAGAACACTACTCGAGTAGTGCGGTGAAAATCTGCAGAAAAATAAAAAGAAAAATCATAAACCCCCTTTTTGTAATTTCAGATTGGGGGCAATAAATACAAACCTAAAACACGTTCAAAGGGGACTGGAGATTCAGGCGTTTTTCCAAGAGTGGAGGAAACCTTAGGAGAGCTCCCAGGTGCGAAGATGAATACTTTGGGGATGTGACGTGATGAGGGAGAAATTCCAATTTGTCCCCAAGTCAAGTCTCTACCATTTTTCTTCCATGAAACCTTTATTTTCTGGTTTCATTTTTTTTTTCTTCTTTCATTATGAACTAAGACTCTACTAGGGCAATTGATGTAACCATTTCTTTGATGATGTTATCATAAAACCTCTTTGTTATTCAGTTTTTATAAAAATGTTAATTAAGTTTCTATGAACTGTTCTTAATGCTTTTGATTAATTGGTCATTAATTGAATGAATTATTATCTTGCATGAATTTGAGAAAAGGAATGTGACAGTTCTCTATTATAGAAACCATAGGTTGAACGACAATCTGAGAGGAATAAACGTAACTTATGTGGTCGTATATGGGGAACTCAAGAATTGTTCATGCTTTTAATAGATTAGGTTATGCCAAGAGATTGGGTAGTCACTCTAAGTAAAGATAATCGTTTGACCTCAAAAGAGACTTGTGATTAGGATAGGAACCTCGACCATTAGTTAACTATATTAATAATTGAATAACAATGTTTTAGGATAATTGTGCGTGTTTGTCTATGAACATGTCTGAGTCTAGAATAAGTGAAGTCAATGGCCTAGTCTCTTCTCTTAGTTTCTCCTTCGATTGTTCTAATTTTGTTTTGTTTCCTTTTATTTTATTTTATTGTAATTTTATTTTATTGAAATCAAACTCAATTCTCTTTTATTACTATAGTCAATTCAATTGAGTTATGTACTGAGGGGTTAGGTCCTCAATGCCATTTTGGATCCTAAAGCTTCTTTGCGAATTCGGCGATGCCAAAGGGGGTACCACCAAGGATTTCGACGCTCAAGTAAGTGTAGGCAGGATGCAATGGTAAAGTCAAGGGAAAATGGGTTCTAGGTCATACTTGGTGTACTGTTTTGGCTTAAATACCTGGTGGGAGTCGTGACTTCCGTTGACCCGGGACTCTTATTCAGATTTGTCTCTAAGGTCCGTAGAGTGATGTTCGCCAGGGAGAGAGTATCACGGTTTGTGGATCTCTCTAAATGTTAACTGGGGGAGTTGGCTTGGGTCGGGTTATTCTGTGGACCCCAGTGTACGGGTTCCAGGATGGGCCTTTAGAGCCCAGTCCATAACAAGTTATTTGTTAGTGTATTATTATCCTCATGGGTTCTACAACCTGAGTTTTAATACTCACTCTTATTACTTGTACAGACTAGTGCACTAGCTAGTGTGTGAAATTCGCATCACCTACTCACGTTGGCCACAAATATTTTCATAGCATTATAGACGAGCCATCCAGAAACACATGGGTCAAGTTGATACAATATAAGTTAGAAGCCTCTACTTTGCTTAGACAGTTCAATAAATGGATTAGCACTCAATTTCATGTCACCATCAAGGCTTTGAGAAGTGACAGTGACAAAGAATTAGTACTTACTCAATTTCTCTCAGAAAATGGTATTGAACATAAGTTCTTTTGTGTACAGACTCAGCAGAATTCTGTATTCGAGATGAAGCATCAACACTTTTTAAATGTTGCCAAAGCTCTATATTTTCAATCTAAAGTTCCACTTGATTTTTGGGGACGGTGTGCCACTACAATAGCCTTCCTTATCAATAGGACTCCTTCCCCTTTGCTTGACAACACTACTCTTCAGTTAAGATTACATGTTGATGATCCTGATTATGACAATTTAAAGGTTTTTGGTTGTTTGTGTTTCATATCAACTTTACAATGTAAAGGCATAAGTTCAGTCCAAGGGCAAAGGCATGTGTTTTCCTTGGGTATCATTATCACTCACAATCTGTTGTTGTCCACCCTAATTTGTTTCCCACACTGTGATTCCATACTATACAATTGAGCCTCAAATTCATCCTCCTACCATTGAAAGTATTGGTATTGACACTCAGGTTGGCCAACTGGTCCATGATGTTACTCAAACCGATCTTCCTGCTAGAAGATCTACTAGGACCACCAGATGTCCTACTTATCTTCAGGATTATGCCTGCAATGTATCCTTTTTCTATTCAACATCAGCTTTCCTATGCTAAACTCAAACCAGCATATGTTGCCTATATTAATGTTACAACAGTATATGAACCAAGTTTCTATCATTAGGATATGAAGTTTTCAAAATGGAGATTAATTATGACAAGGGAATTGGATGCAATGGAAGCGCATAATACTTGGAGCGTGACCTCCCTCCTTGCTGTTAAAGCTCCAATTGGGCGGAATTGGGGGTATAACGTCAAATATAATTCAGATAGATCAATAACAAGGCACAAGGCTAGGCTTGATTCTCAAGGGTTTACACAACAGGTTGTTATTGATTATTTGGAATCTTTTTCACTTGTGCCCAAATTAACAACAGTTAGTGCATTGTTGTCTATTGCTATTATTCAAGGCTGGTCCTTATTCCAATCTGATGTCAATATGCCTTCCTAATATTGAGTAGCATGAGGAAGTTTATATGTCACTTCCATTGGGTTTCAAATGAAATAGTTCTGTTATTGAGGTGGAGAAGCAAGTATCCATGCTAAACCAGTCTATCTATGGAAGGCTTTTAGGCAACGGTTCAATGTTTTTCTTAGCAAATGGTTTCTCTTAGTCTAGGAATGATCATGGTTGTTAAACTCTTGAGTTAACTCATCAACTCTTACGAGTTTATGATTCTACTACACAAAATGAGTTAACACTCATGTAAACTCTCTTTTGACAAACTCGTGTGAGTTTAAGTAAATTCTTGATTTTACTAAGTGAGTTTACGAGTAAAAATGTACCTACAAGCTTATGATTACCTTAAAATGTACAAATTTGGTAACTTTGTTAGATATTTAGCTTTGTTTATGTTAGACATTATTTATTGAATTTATTAGGCTACTTTTATATATTTATCATAATTGAGCTATATTTTATCAAATTATAAAGTAATACACGTACAGAATAAAGTGTGACATAACAACTACGTGTTATGCATTAATGTATATTTCATGTTATTTCTTTCATTTATTTTATTTTTAAGTTAAAATTATTCAATGTTAAATTATAAATACAATATTTAATCTTGTTTAGTTTCTAATTATATTGCTTATAACAGATATTTTTTGTGTATGTAAACTCATACGAGTTTACGATTTGATTTTAATGAGGCTTCGAACTCTTAGTTTGACAACCTTGAAAAAGACTACTCTTTGTTCACTAAAGGGAATTGAGCTTCATCGGTCATCCTCCTAATCTATGTTGATAAAAATTATTCTTACTAGCCCTTGCCTTGCCACCTCGAATGCTGTTAAATCATTTTCTTCAAGCTTAAGGCTTTAGGGAAGTTAAAGTACTTTCTTGGCTTAAAAATTGTTCGAAATGCCAAAGGTATATCCCTCAACCAAATAAAATGCATTCTGTCCTTATTGGATAATAGTAGTTTCTCGAGTAACAAGTTTGCAAAATTGCCAATGGATCCAAATTTGAAGCTTAGATATGATGAAGAAGGGCTCTTACTTGATGTTATAGCATACAGAAGGTTGATTGGTTGGTTGTCATATCTACATATATCTAGACTAGATATTACATTTGCAGTTAATAGACTCAACCAATTTGTTCCACAACCTCAAGTTCCTCACCTTAATGAGGCACATCACTTACTGAGGCATCTTAAAGGGAGTTCAGGGAGAGGGTTATTCTTCCCTTCAAATTGAAAGTTGTTGTTGACATCATTTTCTGATGTTGATTGAGGCAATTGTCTTGATTCCAGAAAATTTACTTCAAGGCTTTGAATGTTTCTAGGAGATTCTCCAATCTCTTGGAAATCTAAAAGGCAAACCACCATAACTCATTCTTGCACTGAGGCCAAATACCGAGTAATGGCAAATTCAACTAGTGAAGTGTTGTGGCTTGTACAATTGCTCAAGGATTTTCACATTAGTCACCTCTGTGAAATTCTTATGCGACTGACAAGAAGCCATTTTGGTTGTAATTGGGTGATGAAAAAATGAGCATTAAAACATTGTCATATTATAATAATATGGATTCTTTAGTACTCTTAGAGGCATTGTATCCCTCACCTTAAAAAAATGTAATTTAACATTATATTAACATTAAAATAATCAAATAATCATAAAAACATTCACATAAAAATTCAAGATTTAATTTATAACTCAAATCATTTCTAAATTTTGTTGATTTTAAAAACATTCCTCGAGATTTAGCCACTCTTAAAAATTAAAATACTCCATATGTTAAATTAGAAACAAGAGAAGAAAATGGAGAATAAAATAAATAGATCAAAATGTTGTAAATTTCAACTTAACATCTTTGAAAGCAAAATTCTTTCGTTAGCCACTATTGACCATGGAAGAACGAACTAATTAGAATATGAACTAAAAATAAGTAATTATCTAAAATAAAATAGAAAATGTTGCATATTTTCTTTTCTTAGGAGTACTAATTATGTAGTAGCATGAATAATGCCTTGGACACATTTAGACATATAAGCCAAAAACCTCAAAAACATTAATCAGGCTGAAGCAGTGCCACGTCCAGAAGCTTTTAAAGGAGAAGTAAGGTAACATACAGCACAAAATGTTGCATGAACAAAACACGTGAATCCAACTTTTAGTGGATAGCCATGGTTTGAGAAAGGACAAGATTCTTTTGACCACTTGTTTTCTATGAACCAAAACACCAGAAACGTCACTCCAGTAACCATCGCCATCCTGATACAAAAGAAAACATTGGTTTATGGTAGGTTTATTTCATCTTATTTACTTAAAAACATTATTCTTTTCTACTGAAGAGAAAAGGCCAATTTTTACACAAGCTGATACTACGGTCTCGGACGCATATATCATGCCGTGGACCCGACAGACGGAACACTTGTGGGGCGTAACGTACCATCTTTTCAGCCTATATATAACAATGTTGAGTCCATTACATACTAACCCAAAAAGTATACAGACTCAGACCAAAAAAGTAAAACACAAGTACAATTGTTTTAAAATTGTATCAATATTATGTCAAATCTTCAAACTAATATCATACTATCGATATTATTTCTATTATAAATAAATAATTAATGCCTTTTTAAAACACATTATACTAAGTGTGAACATAAAGATCAATGTTAACCCACAATATTTAGAACAAATAACTAATTTAGTCCTACAATTTTTATTTTGACAATAATTTAATTTTTTTTAAAAAATTAATATTAATTTGGTCCTAAAGAAAATCAACATCAATCTAGTCTGACGTCTCAGCATCAATTTGATACAATTTTAAAACAATTGTACTTGTGTTTTACTTCTTTGGTCTTAGTAATTTTTTGAGTTAGTGTGTAATGGACTCAACAATATTCTGTTGCTTATTATAGTGTCCTAATGTTTAATTGAGCATGTTGTCTTGATTTCCCACGGTCCGTGGCGTGATGTATGCGCCCGAGACCGTTGTATCACTGCCCTTTTTATACATTTGAGTGATTTCTAAAAAGTAAAATTAAAAAAAATCTATTTTCAGCTTTTAAATTTTTTAAAGAAATAGCTGTTCAAAAAGATATATTTTAAATTTTTTTTAACTCTATAGCAAAAATTAAATTATTAAGTACTTGGAGAAATTATTATATGCTTATATATTACTAAATTAGATCGTACTTCAATAATTAATAAAAATAACATTTTAACTCCAAATGGTAAAAAGACTCACTAATAACTTACCCTTAAACTCATAATGTTATTCCATCTGAACATCCTCTAACATAGTGTTCAATCGGCAGCTAATAAAACACGCAGCGGAGGGATAAAAGCATTACCATGCTAAACCGAGGAAAAACGCTGAGACCCAGACGAGTGGAGTAAACTGTAGAGAGGAAAAGAATAGGTAGCAAACTAGCACAGTGACAATGAAATGGGCAACCAATAGAAGTGTTGCAGCAGCGAACCCCAACTTGAAGGCCCGATTGATTGATTTTGTACACTGAAATATCAAAAACTTACAAGTGCTTAACACAACTACAATTGAAGCTTAAAGTTGTACGCGTATTTTTAATTAAATATGTAACTTAGAAACATATATAGTTAGCTTCAATTTAGCATATATACCTTGTGCTGTGGTTTTTTAGACTCAACGGCCAAAATCCCAGCTGTTATTTCAAGGATTACAACCAAGACACATAGACAAAAGATAGTGCGTGATATATTTGAAGCCATTTCTCTGTTTCTGGTTTGCTCGTTTCCAAGTGCTAATTAAGAAATTAAGAAATACTATACTGTTGGAGAGAAAAATGATGTGGCGTGAACATAAGTATCTTCTAAATGTCTGAATATATAGTGGCAGATGTATGACTGCGGACCAGTGAGTAGATTGAGTGAGATCTTCTAATGTGATGGTGGCAGTGACAGATAATTTATTTCTATAAACACAATTGCGAAATCGATTAATATCTTGCTGATTACAATCAAATATTACCTCATGAAATCACGTATTCGTTTGACAAATTAAATGCTCACTACAGGAAAGTTTTACTAATTTGTTAATTTTCTCTCAATCCTTAGTCCTAAAATTCTAAATTCCAAATTTCATATCACTTAACATCTCAAATTTCAGCCGTTAATGAGATGCCATTTGGAGTACACCCAAAACGAAAAAAACATAAACCTCACTCAGCATCCATCGATTCTTCAGCATCCGTCGATTTTTCATGGTCATCATTACCGTTCTTCATTTTTTTGCATAATCATTATTAATCATTTGTGTTCAATCTGTCAAATTCGTTTCCGTTTCGTAATTCATCATTCGACACATAATTCTCTCCTAATTCGAAATCTAAATCTATTGATGTATTCTGCTGGTCAAATCGGGAACAAATGAGGTATAACTCTTTAAAATTTTTCTCTACCAGACTACAGATTGTGTGAAAGATCATAAGATTTTATTAGAAATTGTTCATAAAATAATTTGTGTTCATTACATCACATGTTTGTGCACACATGTTGTACACTAAAACGGTAAAAGTTTATCCACTTCTCATTCATCTTTATTGTTCACAGAATAGTTTATGTTAATTGCGCCATATGTTTGTGCATTGTTGTTGTACATGTTTATACAGTATAATGGTAAAAGTTTGTGCACTACCCATCCATCTTAATTGCTCACAAGATAAGTTGTATTAATTGTGTCATATGTTTGTACAAGCATATTCTACATGTTTGTGCACTAAAATAGTAAAATTTTATGCATTACTCGCTCCTTTTAATTGCTCACAGAATAATTTGTGTTAATTGTGTCACATGTGTTTGTACACGCATGTTGTACATGTTTGTACACTAAAATGATAAAACTTTGTGCACTCATCATTCCTCTTAATTGCTAACAGACTAGTTGTGTTAATTGTTTCATATATTTGTGTACGTATGTTGTACATGTTTGTGCATTAAAATAGTAAAAATTTGTGCACTCCTCATTCTTTTTAATTACTCATAGAATAGTTTGTGTTAATTGTGTTATATGTTTGTGCACTCTTGGTGTACATGTTTGTGCAATATAATGATAAAAGTTTGTGCACTACCCATTTATCTTAATTGCTCAGATGATAAGTTGTGTTAATTGCTCATATGTTTGTGCAGTGTAATGGTAAAAGTTTGTGCCTTAGAAACTATCAAAAATGTCATTGACACATTTTTAAGCAGTTTGTGCATGTCAATTGTTTTTGTGTCTGCATTTTTTTCTTATATCTGTGATTTATAATACATGTTAGTTTGCTAATATGTTTGTGTATATTAATTGTAAATTTTGTGCAACATTATTCTATTGTTTGTGCAAATGTAAAGTAAAGATGTGAGGATCGTGCGTGAATGGTTTACGTAAAAATTAGAAAAGCGCGAACGGTTTAAGTAAAAATCGCGTGTGCACGCGCATTGAAGATGAAATAGAGATTGTGTGTGAGGAATGTGGTTGAGAAGTTTGTAGGTGGGCCCTAAACATATTAAAATTGTGGGTGGCAATATGGTGGCAAGTTTGGGGTGTACATGTAGCAGCATTGATCTTTAACAACCTGTTTGGAATGCTCTGGAATTCAATTCTCTCAGAAATTGGAATTCAATTCCTTACTTTGGTGCATAATAGTAATTTCTTGTACATCAACTCTTATAATTTATTTTGAATACAGAAATAATTGCTTCTCCAAATCATCACCTATACATTATTTTGATAATTTAGAGGAGAATGATAGAAGAGCTTCTTCCTCGTTCACACGTGAGATTGATGAACATGATAATGGCATAGACATAGAAAGTTTGGAGGAGAAAGATACTTTTAAAACCAAGTTTTGTTTATTCAAGTACTATTTCACATTTACATGTACTATCAATTATTTATAACTAAGTCAATTCTTCATTATTATATTTTTACTATATTTTGTATTTTTATTTTATGTGTTGTAGTAGAAAATGTTGCTCGGAGGCTTTCAATAAATTATCTTTGTGATGGCTACGCAAATATGCTGCCAAAGGAGCTTTACATTTTCTTTTGATCAAATTCGATACATATTTAAAATTTATTTTACTTTGTACTTTTTTTTAGTCAATGATTAAAGTTAAGATTTTTTTGTTGAGTTGAAGTATAATATTGTCTAGTGTGTACCTTCTTTCTCATGGACCAGGTAATAAATTTGGCAACAAGTAAAATGTTTAGCAAGATTTTTAGAATAAATAAATATATATATATATATATCTAATTCAGGTTCTATAAAAAAAATATTTTAATTTAACTTAAAAAATTTAAAAATAAATATTAGGTATTTAATATTTGATTTTATTTAAAAAATTTAAATTAAATATAATTAATTTTTGTATTTAGTATTAATTAATATAAAATTAGAAGGTGGGAGTAGCAATAGACTAGACATTGAATTAATTTTTAGTTGAGGATAAGTTAGGAATATTGGAAAAAAAAATCATAAAGTGGGAGTGACATAAAACAAAAGAGAGTGATAATAGCCACTTCCTTTAATTAGGATGAGGATTTTAGAATGTAGAGATGGATTTGTGTATTTTAATATAATTTAATATCTCAGTTGATTTTTATATCCATTTTATATTTGTTAATTTTTTTTATTATTTAATTACAATTAAGATTCTAATATTCTAATATGAAAAACCCCTTAATTTAATCCATATTATTTTACAACTCGGACAATTTTATCTTTTTTTTAATTTTTTTGACTAATTTAATCACTATTACTTTTTAAATCAATCAATTTATTCATTGTTATTTTTTAAATTAGTCAATTTCACCCATTTTAAATTTTTTTGAAGCGCACGGCGAATGATACCATGATAGAACAGAAAACAAAAACCAGACAGCAGAAAATGGAAGGAAAAAAAAATGAATTCTCATTCAATGCATAAGGCAAGAGCCTTGTTATACACAAGTTTTGGTTGCTTGTGGATGAAGCATCTTATTATAACTAACTACCTAACTTCTAGAACTGATTACCAACTTCTCTAACTACTTTATAACTAACTTGTAGTTTTAAGTTAAAAGTGCTACACACTGATACGATATATAATACAGCAACACATTATTGGGGCACTCGTGTTTGGCTCTTGTTGAGAAGAAACCAAAATGCAGAAAGCTAGCGGAATGAACATAACAAAAGCAAGAAATAAAATTGTTGCTGCAGCCGGCCCCCCCATCATGCGGACCTGATGGCTTGGTTTTGTGCCCTCAGACATGTGCAAATTCAAGTGCTTAACCTTTGTGTTAAACCACACAAATGAAGTACTAGTGATCAGGCTTAACGTATAGAACTCAATGCATTAAATTCAATTAGCATACCTTTGTTTTGAGCAATTTCAGCCTCCATGCCAAGGATCCCAGCTGTTACATGATCAAATATTACAATCAAGAGACACAGGAACATGCCTGATTTTGCAGCCATTTCTGTTTCTGCTTTGGTTGTTGCCAAGTTTTAATTAATATCATGATATGATGATAACAGGAAAATATAGAATGAACTGCTAAGTTACAATGACTGAGTTGGTTGCCTTATAAACAAGCACCAGCTATTAATTACAGTTTCTCTAACTAACAATTGCCTAGTCTTGTAACAGATATAATAGAAAACTGATCAAATAACAGAGAGCTACTTGATGGACTTGTGTTTTAGTGGATATAGGTGATATAGGTATCTTGTAGATGTATGTATGTATGTGTATATATAGTGGCAGATGTATGACTGCGAACCAGTGAGTAAATTTTGAGTGAGATCTTGTAATGTGATGCTGGCAGTGGCAAATAATTGATTTCTATAAACACAATTGCGAAATCGATCAATATCTTGCATGCTACAATAACATATTATCTCATGAAATCATGGATTCTTTTGATAAAATTATTAAATGCTCACTGTAGGAAAGTTTTGCTCTCAAATTTAGATTAAATGTATATCATTCTAATGGTGGTAAAAATATCACTCTAGTTGGTGGAGTTTGTCCTGGTGCCTACCGAGGGACCCGGTTGCCTTCTTTGAGGCTTGGATGGGAGCCACCTTCGCGGATTCGATAAGAAACTATGGTCGTGCCTATTGCTTGTTGTCTGTTGGTCTCTTTGGTGGGTTAGAAATAGGTAGAATGGTCTTGGATCAGTTCAAACTAGACTCGGAAGAAGAAGCAAACAACATTAGAAGGCGGCTGGGTCGTGCTTGGTGTGGAAAATAATTGTTTATCACAAATGTGGGATTAGTGAGGGCCTGGCAAGGAAAACATGCATGCATGGATAGGGAAAAGCCTCCTTGGCCTTGTGGATGTCTCTCCTTTACTGTTCACTGCTGGTTTCTTTTATGCTAGCTACTGCCATTTGCGCTGCTACCAGTGTCACTTGAAGATGCTCTCCGAATCACTATATATGGTTGCTGCTTCCTGGCCTCTTGCATCTGTCTAGGCTGCTGTTTCTGTTTGTAGCCAATTTATGCTGTCTGCTATTTCTGCTGGTTTTCTGGTTCTGTTTCTGCTGCTTCCTCTTAATTTGTTGATTAGCAATTTTCCACTGTTGCTGCTGTCCTCCCAACTTGGCCATTCTACTAGTGCTTATATCACCTTAACGGAGCTACTTATAATTTCGCTGCTTGGCTTATGGGGTGTTATTTCTTTGCTGCTTTGTCCCTAATACTATTGGTACTGTTGCCGTTTATCCTCTAAGTTTTATTGAAGTCGTGAGGATAGATTTAAGAGTATGAAAGTTTATAAACTTAAGTACGTTATAATAATACCACATATTCCTTATAATAATTTTTTTAGTAAGGGGGAACCAACTTCAACGACAGCATAATCAAATAATCAGAAAGCATTGGAAGATAAGATTATTGCCACTAAGGCCCTACAAGGGTAGGGTCAAGTTTGAGGCATAAAAAGTCTAACACAATTACATCTTTATGGGTAGGGATGGGTTGATTTTGTTAATTTTTTTTCCCAACTCGACTGGATCCAACCATGAACGGGTTAGATAGGGTCACGTGTAGTCAGATTACTTATTTATTTGTTTATTTTTAAAAAATAAACATTTACAATAGAATAAAAACATGGCCCAAAAAACTAATCATGTAATAGTAAATCAACATTTTTAAAAGGCAATTTTATATATGCATCAAATGTGCTTAAGCCTTTTTTTATAGGGTGTGTTTTTCTCTCATTTTAATTTATAAAATAAAATAAGATAAATTTTTTGTATAATAATAATAATAATAATAATAATAATAATAATTGGGTCAGGTAGTAGGGTTTATTTATGAAACCCGATCTAATTAGAGGTTAGTTTGGTCGGGTTTTACCCGAACTAACCCAACTACTCGACCCAACCAAAAAATATATAATTGAGTCAAATTTCTTGGCCCTGTGTGGTCTGCGAAATTTGTCAACATTTCCGAGAATCTAAGCTTGGGAATGACAGATTCCTGCGTTTGCTTCACGGAATGAAAAAACATTATCGGGTAAAGTCACATTCTCAGAAATCTAAAAACACTCATTTTCCCCAATTTTCTAATCCCACCTTCTGCACGGGATTCTAACATTCCAATGGGAAAGGAATGTTGCTGAAAATATTTATTTACAAACTTACCCTCAATTAAAATTAAAAACTTAATTTTACCCTTCCAAAACTTAACCTAGTTATTAGCAACCTCTCCCATTTCAGATCTGATGTTGTTTCGTTCACCTCCCGTTGTTCGCCACCTCACCGCAACAGCAGCACGTGGCCGGTGACTGGCGTCCTCTTGCATACAATTACGACCTCTCTCTAGTGTTCATGTCACTTCTCGCATCCTTTGAGTCGTCTGTAGCCGCGTCCTCAAGCATCATCCGCAGCCTCCATGTCCTCCAGTGTCCACTGCGTCCTCCATCATCATTGCCAGCATTGAGAGGTATGCATTCCACGAACCACTATTTTGACCATGTTTCATGTTTTTTCTCTGTTTTAGATTTCTATGTTTTTTTTGGTATGTTTTCTATCTGTTTTGTTTGAGCATAATTTTTGTATAATTTGTTCTATATTTTTGCTCTGGTTTTTTTTTTGGCTCTACTTTTTGATATGTTCTATTCTTTTTGCTATTGTCAAAC
This sequence comes from Nissolia schottii, assembly GCA_003254905.1. NCBI lineage: Eukaryota > Viridiplantae > Streptophyta > Magnoliopsida > Fabales > Fabaceae > Nissolia > Nissolia schottii. Next base: position 390,391 of record QANU01078815.1, on the reverse strand, counting down.
ATTTTGCATGAAATTTAAGTAATTACATGTAGCATGAAAAATAAGAAAAATTATATATTTATTTCTAATTACTAAAAAGTTGAGAAAGTTGAGAGAATAAATAAAATTTTAGGTAGTTGAGAAAATATTTAGTTATATGTAATTATACTTAAATATAAGTTTAATGTGTGTAATGATCAATTTTTTTTATTTTAATTAGTTAGGGGGGAAAATATTCATAAAATCCATGTTTTCCAATAGCAATAATTGTTAAGTTATATAAGTTAGTTTTTGAAAATAGATATTTAAAAAAAAAATAGGTAGTTTTTTTTTTTTGAAAAAAAACTTAAAAGTAGGTCGTTTTATTGAAAATTAATGAGAGAGATAAAATGTACCAAATTAAAATGTGAGTAAAGGTGGTTAAACTCGCTTGAAAACTCTTTAATAGTAAAGATAAAAGAGAAAATTCAACCCATTAAAAAAAAAAGTAAAGATCAGGAGCGAAACTTGATTTCCAACTTTTCTTAGTAGTACATGTGGAAACAACTAAAATTGAAATTGATTTGATTTACCAAAACTTCAATCAAATTTTATGTTTGGAATTTTTTTTTTGAAAGAAAAATTGATTTCAGTTATGAAATCTCATAATAACCTTCAATTTTGGAAGGGAGAGAGCAGGAGACCGAGAGAAGTTAGAGAAAGGAAAAAGACAGTATATAATATAGTAATGATAAAAATGTAAAACAACAAAATCAAATTAAATTAATTCTCATTTTAATAAATTTTAAACATGATAAGGAATTTTTAAATCAATTCAAATCTCATTTTAAATAATTAATTCTAAACATGATATTTTATTTCCAAATTTAGCTAATTCCAAATATAAGCTAGAGATTTAAGAGTGAGATTTAATTAGCCATTCTTTAAAATTAAAATAAATAAATCATGATGTGATTAAAAAAACATAAGCAACAGGAAGGAAATGAAAAAGATGAACAAAGTAAAAAAGATCAACATGTTGTGACCAATTTTAACCTAACATAACATCTATATATGGAAGCGAAAATCTTTACTTGGTCACATTCCCCACTAATAATAGCAAATGCATTGACTATGAAGAACAAAGTAAGTAAATACCGAACTAGAATTATAAAATCCATACATGATAAGTACGTACTTATCTAAAAACAAGGTTGTATGTGTTCTTTTCTTAGTACTAGGGTAGCTAGTAGCATGAATGCCCTGGGCACATTTAGACAATTAATTAAGCCAAACCCCAAAAAGCACTAATCAGACTGAAGAAGTACTGCCACTTCCAGAAGCTATCGGAATGGAAGTAAGGTAAGATGCAACGCATAATAAGCCACGAACAAAGCACGTGATTCCACCATTTTGCAGCGAGCGATAGAATAAGAAACTAACCACAATTAAAATTCACATGACCCTGTCGTCAGAAGCCCAATCCAATAAGCGCCACAATCCTGATCAACGAAACAACTCAAAGGAGAGAAGAAAAAACACTGATTTAGTTCCTGGAGAAATTCACTAAGTTGGATTGTGTTATAGCATTTTAATTAGATCACAATCTAACTTAATGCTCTACGAACACCTGATAATTTTTTGTATTTTTACTTCTCTAAAGTCTAAAACAATTAGTTCATACTCTCTTCAAACGCTGTCAGTTCAGTGGCGCAACAGAGTGTTGTGGTGGGTGGTGGTGTTATACGAGCTCCAGTGAAGGAGAGAAAGAGATTGTGTTGGTGTTCTGGTGAGTGAAGCTATGGAGGTGGTGAGACATTTATTTGCACTTCTAATAGATGTACTTCTTTAAATATAGAAGCAGAATCAAAAAATTGTTTTGCGTTTAGTTGTAATTATAGAAGTATTTATTTTTAGAATAAAAATTGGTTTGGATGTAACAACTATAAAAGTACTTTTTATGTATATAATTAAAATTGAGGACATAAATAATTACTTATAAAAACTATGTTTAGATAGAAAAAAAATTACTTTTTGTCCACATAAATTAAAATAATCCATATGTTAAAACATATATAAGAGAAAAGAAAAAACGATGAATAAAGTAAATAGATTGATATGTTAGCTTAACATCTTTGGAAGCAAATGTCTTTCCATGGCCCCTGTTAACCATGGAAGAACAAAGTAATTAAAAACTAAACTTAGAAATAAGTACTTATCTAAAATAAAATAAAAGTTGCATTTCTTTTCTTTCCTTAGTACTAACTAGCTAGTAGCATGAATAATGCATTGGGCACACATTTAGATATTTAAGCCAAACACCCCAAGAACACTAATCAGACTGAAGAAGTGTCACTTCCGGAAGTCATCAGAGTGGAACTAACGTAAGATACAATCGAAAATGCAGTATGAAAAAAACACGTGATTGCAAGTTTCTGCAAATAGCCATGTTTTGAGAAAGGACAAGATTCGCTTGACCCCTTGATTTCTGTGGACCACAATCTCAGAAAGTTCACTCCAAAAGCAATCGCCATCCTGATACAAAAGAAAACACTTTTTTTTTATTATGGTGGGTTTGTTCAACTTATTTACTAAAAAATAAATTCTTCTTTGTTTTTTACAGAAGAAAAAAAAGCCAATTTTTATTCATTTGAGTGATTTATAAAAATAATATTTCAGAAAAAAAATTATTTTTGGCTTTTAAATCAATGTTAAAAGAAAGAGTTATTGAAAAAATATATTTAAACTTTTTAACTTTATAATAAAAATAAAATTTTTAATCTCTTTAAGCTAATGCAAATACACCCTTAATTAATGAATTTGACTTTTTAAACAGAAAAGTTAAAAGAAATATCTATTCATAAAAATATTTTTTTTAACTTTTTCAACTCTATAACAAAAATTAAACAAATACTAACACACCCTTAGTTAATAAATGATTTCATGGCATTAATTTTTCTCAAGAAATCAAGTGGCATTGTATAAGATAATATTATTATTTCATTATAACTAATAATTCTAATCAAAAGTATGAATTTAATAAATAAATAAAAGATAATAAAAATCAGATGTTTTTACAAAACAAAATTATTATTATTATTATTATTATTCAATAATTTTTATTTTTTAAGTAAAATTATTTTAAGTATTTTTATTTTTTTATAAAATTATATATAGTTTATACTCCATAACATTTATCATTATAATCAAAAATAAAAATGACAAATACATAATAATTTCTCTATTATATAATTTAATATTTCCAACTTTATAAATAATATAACAATAAATTACAACAACAAGTATTTTATATTAATTACGTAATTATAAATTTACAAATGATAGAACTAATTCCATTTAATTATTTAAAATTTAAATTATATAAAATATAATTTATATTACACATATTTATTGTTTATATATTTTAGATAATAATCAATTATTTATTACTATTATTTAGAGTTATTATTTATTAATGTTACTATTTATTATTTTAATTATTAATAACTAACTATTATTTTTCATTATTTATTTTTATTACTGTTGATTATTTTAGTTAACATTATTAATTATCATTAATCATTAATTCGTTAATATTTTTTATTTTTTATTAATAATATTTTAAGTATAATTTATTTATATAGTTATTTTTTTATTATTATTTTTATAAATATAAAATGATAAGAGAAAAGAAATAAAAAAAATTTGTACATCAAAGTGTAATTAAACTTAATCCTTCACTCATACGGTTATGTTATACTGTATTAGTTTATACAATTCAATCTTATACACCATGTCAAACAAGTCCTAAATTTATAATGTCACTCCATCTTGAACAAAATCTTCACTTAGTGCTCCATGAGCATCTAAGTGGAGGGATAGACACATTACCATGATAAAGCGAGGCAAAACGCTGAGACCCACTTGAGCAAATTCCATTCAGTAGCAAAGTATAGGAAGCAAACTAGCACACTAACAATAATATTGGCAACCAATGAAAGTGTTGCTCCAGCGAACGCCATCTTGAAGGACTGATGGCTTGGTTTTGTACACTGAAATATCAGAAGCTTCATGTGCTTAACTTCAATTGATGCTTAAAGTTGTACACGTATTTTTAATTAAATATGTAACTTAGAAACATATATAGTTAGCGTCAATTTGGCATACCTTGTGGTCTGAATTTTCAGCCTCAATGACCAAAATCGCAGCTGTTATATCAATGATTACAACCAAGACACAAATACAAACGAAAATGACTGATATTTTTGAAGCCATTTCTCTGTTTTTGGTTTACTTTTTGCCAAGTGCTAAATAAGAAATACTATACTAATGACCATAGGTATCTTCTACATGTATGTATATATATATATATATATATATATATAGTGGCAGATGATTGACTGCGAACCGTGAGTGAATTTTGAGTGGGATCTTCTAATGTGATGCTGGCAGTGGCAAATAATTTATTTCTATAAACACAATTGCGAAATCAATCACATATTATCTCATGAAATCACGTATTCTTTTGACAAATTAAATGCTTATTATAGGAAAGTTTTGCTCTCGAATTAGGATAAAATATATATCATTCTAATGGTGATAAAAATATCAATTTCTTTCTTCCCTTTAAAACACGAATCTGTTAATTTTCTCTTAATACTGAGTCCTAAAATTTCAAATTTGATCTCACCTAAAATTTTAAATTTTAATTAATGAGATTTCATTTGGAATGTAGAGATGGATTAATATATTTTAAGATAATTTTTAATTTCTCATGCGATTGATTTTATATTTTTTTGTATATTTGAAGATTTATTTTATTATTTAATTAGGATTAAGATTCTAATATTACTATAAATAAGAAATATATTTTGTATCAATCTCAATAGACATTTTTTAATTTAAAAGAGAAAAAAAATCTAACTTGATTGAGATGATATGTTTCATCGTACTATTATTTTTCCATCTCCCTTCATTCTATTTATTGTTACATGTAATATTCTTAATAATATCATGGATAAATATGCAACTTCTTCACACAGAGGTTGGTGGGGGTTATTCTTATCGATCAAATAATTTGTTTTGGCCTTGTACTTTGTGAAAGGAATTATGAGAATTACCAGCATTATCTTGCAATATGGGTCAAGCACATGTAAATATTGGGCTTTAGATTTTAAGATAGTGTGGTGGACCTTGGAAAGCATTTGTGGGCTCCATAGCAAAGAGGGATGGTTGAAAACGTTGTGTGACTTGGGCATTAGAATGCTGGTAGGTAACTGAAATTGAAGGATGTGTTTCCTAGACTTTATTCGATCTCCTCATTAAAGATGTGTTCTATTGCAAATTGCAGTTTTTGGAATGGTATCGATTGGGTCTGGAGTTTTCATTTGCGAAGAGGTTGATTCCAATGGGAAATCGAGCTACTCAATGAGCTCCACGTGGTTCTTGTGGAAGCTAAATTGAGTGCTACCGTGGAGATAAAATCATATGGAAGTATGACAAGCAAGGTTTATCCTCTATATAGTCTTTAACCAAAGCTGTTGAGAAAATAAGGACTATTCGCAGGATGTGAGCAGCTTAAGCTTCTTGACCCAGGTATGGAAGAGTTTAGTTCCACCTAGAGTGGAATTGCTTTCTTTGGTTTGTTATTGTAGGCTGATTGAATGCCAAGGATAGATTATATTGTTTGAATATAAATGTGTTTTGCGTGGTAGCTTTGAGGAGAATATAGATCACCTATTTTTTAAATTTCAATTCTCTCATAAAATATGGTGTAACTGACTGAAGTTTTGGAATATAACTTGGGTGGATCCAAGTTGTGAGAAATAGTAGCGGGAGAGTAACGTGTATATCTGTATATTTCAATCTGTTATTTACTTAGGAAGCTGAGCTGGGCCCATTATTAACACAAGTAATGCAAGAGATTTTTTGAGTCGTGGATGAACACTAGGCTTAGGAGAGGTGAGAAGAAAAAATGGATCATTTCATACTTTGCAACTGAATGGAGTGTGTGGTGTGTGAAAAACAGGTGCATCTTTGAGAGTGAACTAACGAATATTGAAGAAACTGTTACAATCACGAGTTTTGGTCGCAGTATTGGTCTGAAAAATGTTAATGATGTATATTATGAAGTGAGGAGGATTAATGGTTTGTTGGTAGTACCATTTTAAAGTCTCACTTTAATGACTTTGCCTGAGGGGTGAGAGGATAGATTGAAATTGGCATTCTCACCTTAATTCCACTGATTTGCATTCCGAGGGGTGAAAGGGTAATGTTATTCTACGTATGCACATATTGTTGTATTTTTATTCGTTATCCATTTTTGTTGTTCAATAAAAACAAAAAGCCAAGCAAGAGGTAAAAAAGAACACCAGCACAAGAAGAGCGGCACACCCGAATAAATACTATAAATATGCGTTCCCATGACAGCAAAATAGAACAAAGATATGCAGAATAGTGAATTCCAGCAATCACTCCAGATAGCAATAGTAGCTATAGCCTCCCCACAGTGAATCGAAGTCGTCCAAAATGGGCTCCCTGCACCAGCAATGCAATGATGAGAAAGACCATCAAGTATGGGTTAAGCATTCCATATTAACTTCAATCTGGCCCCTTCGGCAATGCCATAAAGGACCAATTAAGGATAATAGCCTATTATGCTTAACACCCCCACAAAACTCGACAACTTCAAAACACAAACAGCACCAGTTCCTGCTTGACACTACTTTTAGGTCTCCTCCATCCATATGCATTCTTGCTGAATGCTGATCCTTGTTTAAACATTTCAGCCATTTAAAGCTCCACCATTTCCAACTCTATACAACTAATTCAAATGGGCATTCAGAAAAGGAAAATAAGCAACATAAAAAAAAAATGCTTCGCGAATTTTTAAAATGATACAATTCATTAGAAACTCATTTTTATTCCAAATCACCCTAATAATATATCATATAGACACACAAAAATAAATTGATCCGCTCCATCAACAACTAGCATTGCTCCTAAACCAAAAATAAAAAAAGAATACTTTAAAAATCCTACAGCAGGAACTACACACAGTAAAATAAAAACAGAAGAATGATAAGAGAAAATAGGGAGAGAGAATAGACGCATTTCCATTGGTAGATTGTTTGCACATATAGAGGCGCAGTAGAGAGACGGATAGCAGCTGCACTAGCTCTTTATATAACAGTGAATGAATGCAATTAAATAGTATCTAAAAGTATTAATTTATTCTCCCAACTTTACCCTCATACTCATGTAAGCCTCATAACTATAATATCAATTAATACCTGGGGGGTGGCGGACGAGAGGGAGAGGAGATAGAAGGAGGAGAGATAAGAGTATTTTGGTAATTTTATTTATATTTGTGAGGTCAATGTTTAAATAATGAAGTTTTGTAAAGCTGGGCAAAATTTAATAAGTATTAAAAGGTGTAAGTTAATTTTTAATTTTTTTAAGTTTTTTATTTATAACAAAAATGAATACTATTAAACCGTACATCATCCTGTATGAATCACACAGCTGGCACCGTGAGAGAGTGAACGCACGCGCTCTGTTTTGGCTGCCACCATCCGCAACATGGAAAGAAATAACATGCTCTTGGCTTTTGCTTTTACGCAGCGACGCAGGCTCCTGTTCTGATTCTTTCTATACATTTCACCTGCTTCAGTTTTTGTAGTAACAAATTAAGAATACGCGATATCCTTGGTCACCCCAATAGGCATCACCGCACACGCAACGCAACCCAACCCAACCAACCACAATTCCTCGTCCGAGTCACAGATGGCAGCTCAGTACACTAAACCCAGCATCATAGTGCAAACATGGCGCCTTACAAAACCAGGTGCGAACAGGACGATTATAACGTTAAGCAACGCGATCGAAACCCTTGAAACTTGCCTTCCACATGCTATATCAAACTACTACTACAGAATCCACTAACGCCACATGCTTATTTCCAGAACGAACTCACATCATCTGAAATCCAAAAATTTGTATTTACCACCATCGGGACCATTGACCAAGGAAAATCACATTTCACGTTTCAGACATTACGACAACACATCAAATGCCTCAAATTAACCTTTTCTTCTTTTCCCTAACTTTAATTTCATGTTACATAAGAGTGAAACAATGCCCTAAAACTAAATGAATTTAAAAATCAAAGGTCAAGAAAACTGTACACAAGAATATATGGACTGAAATGCGAGCAAAGGAATGATGCATTTAACAGACCCCCCACGCTAAAACAGGAAGGCAGCTTTGGATGATGAACCACACTCCGTGATCTAATAATGGTGGTTTCACCAGGTACGCAAAATTTTATCGGTCCCACATGGCCTGGTATATGGCAGGTCTGTGCTTCAACCATTGAACCATCTCCCTGTCCAGTGGAGAGTTATTTATTACAGCATCTAGCATAGGGCTACCAAAGAATTTTGGAGAACTTTTGAATGACCATATCTGGTCTTTTGGCCAAGGTCTCTGGGGCTGCTTCTCCTGTATAAACAAAGCACATGTCTAATCACCAACAGGAAAGACAAGAAGAAATCACAAAGAAGATATCTGGGTTAGCTAATAGCCCTAAAGCATTCCAACAGTCTGATCCAAAAGCTATTTGAATAAAGGATCTTGTTATACGTGCACATCATTTTTCCTACTGGGATTAAGGCTCAGTTGTTGTTGATGATGGAACCCATATATCATTTTCTGCCAAACTAAATATATGTAAGTAAAAATAAGTATATAAAACTAACCATTCTTGCAAGCATAGATCTGACAGTCCTTGGACCATAAACACGATGATTTGATGGCTTCTGAGCCTTGGCATAAAAGGAATTGATGTCTGGTAAAGACAAGCAACCCCTACAGGCTCTAGCCAGGTTATGATCTGAATCCACATTACTCTGATTGTGCCAAAAAATCAACTGCCCTAAACAATAATTTTCACCATACATCTTCCTATACTCCTGAAATCCTGCTCCCAACTTGTTAGTGTACTTGGGACCTAAGTCAAGTGGACTAATATAGACAGGTGGTGATGTAATAGTTTGATAAGCCTGCAAGACAAGTAATAAAATTATTTTTTGATGGCAAAATAAAATCTAAAATGAGAATAAAAATTGTCCCACACCATATAGCTTCTTGGTGTTCGCAGCAGAAAAACCTACCCGTATTCTAAAAAAGTACTTGGTATAAGCATAAATATGGATCAAGTCAGCAGCAGCATCATGCCGACATTTGTATGTACAAGGAAGATTTCGGACCTCATCCCTCAACCTTCAAAAATGGGAGTAAAACATAATGTGAAGATTGCAAGTTCCACTAGGTTTAAAACAACACACTATAAATGCGAAACACTTACCATAATAGAGACTTCTGCACCTCCTTCTGAATATCTCCAGAACTTGAAGGATCATGAGCATGAATTTTGGACTTCAGATCATTCAAGGTATCTTCTTCAACATGAGAAGCTATGCACTCCAGAAGCTCCTCAACAAATGAACCCTCTCCATTCCAGAGGAAGGAAACAGCTTCTTCAGGACTGAGCTTCTGAAGAGGTGGTGGTGCTTTTCGTGGATCACCAAAAATACATCTCATTACATACCTCACCTGTAATACCCCATCAAAGATGAACATAATTTCCAAATCTAAAATGCAAAATTAACTGGAAAACTACAGATCGTTGTTGAGATAATGTACAAAATAGTTGACTCCAAGATACAAGATGTGTATCAATGAAGTGATTCACATTCAACTACGAGATTTAGAACTCTTAATTAGCTAGAAACTGCAGTACCATGCAGCTTCCTTTCTTAACAGCATTAGCCTGGTGGTTCTTATTAACAGACCCATGCCCAAAAAAAAAACTAACCTTTACCGTGGCTCCTTTATGATCATGTTAAATAAGCAAAGTGTTTCTTCTTATCAACATTAAGAATTAGAATAACAAAGCAGAAAATGCAAGCATGGGAGAGTCATAACTCACCTTATCCAGAGTAACAGCAAGATTCTGAAGCCTTTGGTTGTAAACACCCTCAGCCTGATTCATACAAAAGACAAGATGACCGCAAGTAATTGTGATGGGAAAACGAGCATAAAAAATGTCATCCTATAATAAAAAAGCTTATAAGGGGAAATAGACACAGACAAACAAAAGAGCACACCTGAACCTCAGCATCACTCCTTTCAACTTCAAGACATATATCTGAAAAATATTTTCTTTTCTCTTCCAGATTATGCTTTAGAATTTCCTCGGGAAGTTTAGTTCTTTCAAAATTGATGAATCTCACCTGAACCAAAGCATCAGGGAAAATTAACACACAAAACAACTGCAAAAACTGAGAGATATTGGTTACTAAACAGATTAAAGACGCATACAAGGCGAGCAGCATATGCAACAAGCCAATCAGGCAAGCCTCCAAGCAAGCAACTGCCTAAACCAGCTCGTCCAAGGTCGTTATAGTCCTCTTCAGAGACAGAATTCAACCCACAAGCTTCTAGCATCAAATAATGACGATCAAGAACTCCATGTGAGTCCTTCAGAACCTGAGAGGAGGGTTAAGATATTCAAGTCAACAAGTAAAACATTTAAATTACACTAGAAGAAACAAATATCATTCCACTTGTTACAGAACCCCAGCCAAGTTTCATGAGAAATAACACTATCAATGCAGCAAGCATGTCCAGTAATTCCATCGAAGACTAAACTACAGTTACATTTTCTCCTTTCATCTGTTCTTAACATGTAAAAGTTGGATGTTTTTGCAAATCCAAACCTTTTGGAAAGCCCCTTCACCAGTCAGATTCAGATAGCTCCCCCGGCATACTTGGCTTCCACATAAACAAACTGATGCTTCATATTCCTCCTTGCTCTACAGAGAGCAAACCAGGTGTTCATTAGATAAAGACATACAGCACATACATTAATCTATTGGAATGGAAAAAGTCAGCAGGTAACAGGACAAACCTCTGTAACAGAATTGTAATCGAAAGTGATCTCCTCACCATGTTGAATTTTCCGAACACTATATATCCCAATTTGATAATGACCCTCCACAGCAGTAACTCTGGAAAAATAGTAAAAATGAAAACGGGTAGTTACCAGAAACACTACTGCAATTCAAAAAATTAACAAAAGGATTGCACCCCGGTATTATAATCAAAGACGATGTTTTACAAGCAAGATAGCCAGCATTGAGCTGAAAAGGTCAGTAAATAGATTCGTAACAAACACATAACATAAATTAAAACAACTTACTTGGCTTCACAATTAGGTCGGCAAGAATGGCATATTCGACTAGCATAATTAGCCTTGTGCATGGCATCAACAACGACTAAGTCATACCCATCGGCATCACCCTGTCATAAAAATTGCAAGAAGAGGTAAGTACAGAATGGAAGATGGATGAAGCATCTGAAGTTCAATATCATAAAATTGTTATTCTGAAGTGAAAAACACCTTTGGTCTCTCAAGGTAGATATTATAGAATTCTGGGGCAGGATCTTTACTATTTTTCTGCAGGGATCGAATCCCGTCTTGTTTCTCAAACCATTTCCACACAGGATAAACCTGTAGAAACAATTTCAATATAATATAAATTACAATGCCTCACCATCACAAAATAATACAGGTATACAATACCTCACCATATACAAGTAGTTTGTAAATTAAAGAATCAAGAAAGAAGCTGCATAGGTAAATTTATATGAACAAATGTGAAGCCATACCTCTCCCAGAAACTCAACAACAAAATCATCTTCAGCAAACCCTTCTTCCTTATTGCAAACAACACCAAGCCCCTGAAAAATCCAGCCGAACAGATAGTAACAACCGGGAAAAATAACAGTTTAGAAGCAAGAAACAAATTGAAAAGACAATGCAGTAGAAAACAAGTGAAAGATAACTATGGCACAGTAGTTAAACAAGAAAAAGAACATATACCTTTCTATAAGCTACATATTTGTCATCCGGACGACTTTCTATGGCCTTTAGGATACCTTGACACATTCTAACCATTCTTGCATCACAGCCCTCCTCTGCACACCTCTTAATCTCTTCAATAGCAGGCTGTAAAGGGTAGCTCATTGGAGGGCTTCCAGTTCCAGTAAAATTCCTAACTTGCTTATTCAATGTTCTAAGAAGCATGTCTTCTATAAACAAATGCTTCTCCAGCAGAGACCAATCTAACTCCTCTGGCATGGAATCAAGCAAAAGATTATGTGTATAAGGATCAATTCCATAAACTTCTTGCTCAATAACTTCATTTCCAAGCTGCTTTCTAGGTTTGTAATCCTTGACTTCAGGAAGTTCCATATCTGCCTCCTCTGTGCCACTCTTTTGTGCACTAAGCTTCTCTGCATAGTCATCTGGCAACGAAACCCGCATTTTCCTTTGCACATCCTCTTCATCAGCTACAATGACATATTGATCAATGACTTTATATTTCCGCGTAACTGGAGGAACAAGGCTTGCTTTTGTCATGCGAGCACCCCACTCACGATCATCAGTTATAAACTCTTCATCTGGTGTTAAGTACCCATCTCCCCTTGTCTCCCCAATTAGACTTTTTGAATGTTCTGGGTCATCACTCTCAGCCTCAGAGGTTGTAGTATCACTGTCACTCTTGCCATCTTCATAAGAAAGATCAAGGTCATCAGATGTTTCACTCTCCGAGTCCATAGATTTCTTATTCAACTTCAATAAGCGTCTTCTAATTTCTCGATCAGAAGTGTATTCCAAATTATCCAAACCATGTATTCCATTACTCCTATACTTCTTGTCAGTTATCAATCTATTCTTCTTATACTTTAACGAAGAAGAATAGAATGTTGTTGACGAGCCATTCTCCGAAGAACTGGGTACCACATCTCTTTCATGCATAGATTTAGAATTATCATCCAAAAGTGTTGCAAGCTGAATAAATAACGTGATAATATGATTCATGTCACTAGCATCACCCCGATTCTTTGCCCTGAAATCAATAATAAGCATATAAATGCATTAATAATTAAACATAACTATTGCCCAAAAAAAACGTGAATTGACAGGTGTCTAAGATGGATACACATCCATTTCATGTGGCCTAAGAAACACAAGCTAAATGAACAAATCCATGAACAGGGGTAATTGCATATCAGGATGGAAACGAATAAATTGGATGTGATGCTGCCTAACTCAGCATGGATCAAAACTAACTAACAATAACTGCAACGTAGTAGAGCTTATGCATACAGCTGAAAATTGAGGAGAAGAACCTCCATGGCTAGACAGAACTGTACTCAATCAGGATTTTGACAAAAGTATGACCAACTATGGCATCTTTGTATTCTTGTCATCATAAACTGATAACCCTACTTATTATCCCCTTCTTCATTTCAATATCTTCAATCATAATATATAACCACGGCATCAGAAAAATGTGACAATTATCCCCTTCTTTCATGGAAAAAGGAGAAACAGAAAAGAAAACTTACTTTATTGCATCACGACACATTCTACTTATGTCCTCCTTGACAGACCTCAATCCACGACCAACATAATAACCAGTTTTCATTTTTGTCTCAATTTCTGCAACCTATTAAAAAAGAAAGAATAAGGGAAATGAAATTGTGGGTAGAAAAGGGAAACAAAATGCTACTGACGTTAAGAAAAAAATATCACTGTACCTTGGGCACAAAATAGTCACAGGAGTTGGTCTTCATAATTTCCCTCAGTCTTGAAGCAAGGAATTCCTCCATCCTCTTATAACCACTTTCAGTTTTCTTAATTGCCCATCGCCTCATACGAGCATCCCTAGATAGAATGGAAGAGGACCTTCTAGCATCATAAAGTTTGGACCGCTTGTATAAGTTTTGACGGAATAATTGCTTTGCCGCATCTCTCTTTTCCACACTATCAAAGTAATCCTTCAATTGACCAAAGTCATCCACACCTAAACTGCTGGATTTGGAAACAGAAGTTTGATCTGTAATGTGTTTAAGGCTTCTGATTTTATGAGGTTCCTCCACAATTCTATTCATGTGTGAATATCGACTCTTGATCCATTTCACATTGCCAAATTTTGGGGTCAGCTCTTCAAACTGGCTGCACCCTCTAATGTCTATCGTAGATAAACCAGGAAATGAAAGAAGAATTTTCTCAAGCATGTCAGCCGAAATATTGGTACAACCCATAAGAGTCATAGAACTGATCTTGTCTTTCTCATAAGAATTCTGCAAATAAATAATCAGATCAGATGAAGAACGAGAAACATCAATGTGAAATGCAAACTATATACCAAACTTACCATAATGTTCAACAACATGGAATCAGTGCAAGAATGACCCAATAATGATAAGTTGACTTGTCTTGAGACTTCTTTATAAAACCGTACAGCAGCTCTCCAATGCTTGCATGTTATTGATGCAACAGCAAGGGACTTCAAATCAGATCTCAGAAAATGGAAGATTCGTGCCAACATACAACCATCCAATAAGCCCCAGCTTCCCACTGCAGAATCAGTAACACCAATTACTTCTCCAGGGAAAGTAGCATTGCCACATAGATCCTCAAAAGTGAATTCCTCCTTCTCAATAGTAACACCACCATCTTCCCAATCACTGTCTTCTTCACCATCATCAACCAGCATCCGGGGTCTTTTGGCAGCCCGTGCATCACCATCTGAAATTTACAATCCCACGCAAAAACACACACATACCCAAAAAAAAAAATCAACAAAATTAAAAAGAAGGCAACTGGAATTAATCTTCTGGTATAATCCTATTTAATATACACATCTCCACTAATGCTAATCTGATAAAGGTCAAGCAAATAAATCAGTTCCTCAATAGCTAATCCCCCAAAACAAAAAAGCCTTAAATTTGGGCTGGAAAAAAAAAAGCAAGAACAAATAAAAAAAAAATTTGTATGAAGCAGAAGGGAAAGGAGACAGGGAAATTTTCAAAAAAAAAAAAAAAACTACCTTAAAACGAACAAATCATTACCTGATTTCCAATATAGTTGTTTCTCAATTTCTTTCTTTGGTTGTCTTGCATTGATCCAGGGATCTAAAACCTCATTTATAGCTGCAGCAAACTCCCGGCTCTTATATGATTTCATTACCAGTTCATGCAACTTCCCTCGAGTATAACCCACAAACTGAGGATGTATGCTGTTAAACAAGGTTAGATTTGTGTAAGGTTCACCAAATGATACACCTTTAGTGTGCTTTGATGGAACTCCAGATGTTGAACTACTTTCTTTGTGGCTCCTGAGACTGACATCAGAAGTTTCTGAGGCAGAGGTAACAGGAACCCAGAGTTTATCAATTTTCCTGAACACACTGCTATGCTTTTTGATAATTCCTCGATCTACTAAATACTGTAGCTCTGAAAATGTTGAAGGCCCTCTTTCACGCCCAGAACCATCAAGATAATACCAGTCACCCAAATGTAACTGCAAGTCCTTGACAGTACAGCGATGGTCTTTAGGGAATTTAATGAATTCCATGCTCCGGTGAGAACCTTGATCACTAGCAGCTTTTGAGTGAGAATCCTCTTCAGTTGATGACCTCTTGCTATCACTAGTTGAAGAGAAAGGCCGAGTTGACCTTGAGTTATATCTATCTTTGCCTCTGGACTTGTGGCGTGACTCAGAGAGCAATGATCCCTGATCCTTGACTACACATGCATTTATCCTGACCACCGAAAGAACATTTCCTTTCATTCCTCTAACAGAAGTAGGCTTACTTTGAACTGATCTGCTTGCAGCACCATAATCAACCTGCTCATCAGCACAAAAAGCCCACAACGGGAGATCAAGCTTCCAGGTCTGAGAAGGAAAATACAAGTCGTCTTTATGAGGCCAGCGAGGATCTTCACATCCAGACTTCGGCATTTGGCATAATGGAAAACCATCATTTAGGACAAGTTTCCTCCTGGAATATCTATCTTGGGCATCATCGTTCCTCTTCCAGTCCCCACCCTTGCATGACCAACGGGCAGAAAACCAGTCCTCAGGAACGCCAAAGGCAAATCCATAATCCTTGTCACAGGACAAACTTAACTGAGACTCATTATCTCTTGATACCAACTCAGTTCTTGAACCACAATCGTCACTAAGGCTCAAAGTATGCCAAGGAAAACCTGAACATACAAAGACAACGGAGATTTTTGTCACAGGGCATGTAAAAATAAAGATCCATTTATTTTTTAACTTCTCCAGATGAAAAGTAAAACATAATCACAAAGTATTATTTAGGTATATTATGTAACAACCGGACATGGTTTGAATTTTTTGTTTTTAATAAAAATAGAACAGTGATTTTAATTTACTCACTTAACATGCTTCCAATGTACCAATGAATTTCAAAATTTATATTATCACCAACTCATCATATCACTTGATGGAAAAATTTTGTACAACTATGAAAAAAGGAAATTCAGCCAAGCATAACACAAAGGTAATGGAGCCAAACCTAAAATAATAAGCAAATTACCTTATATTTTATAGATAATGACCAAAGCATTACGTAGACCATTAAAAACCTATTTAAGATTTCAGGCATTAGCAAAATGCAATTGCATAAATCAATACTACTTCAAAACTATTTGATGCATACATACAACGTACAAATATTTATCAGCTGATCCAGCTCTCTCAACCAGGTACTAACAACATAAGAAAACAGTCCACGTGTCAATATGCTAGCAGTAAGATATTAGAGGTGACAACAAAGATTATGTAAACCAAGCCAAAACAATAGAAGGGGGAAACCCTGATAGTAAAACACCCTCAAAATTGCCATGTATCAAAAACCGAAACAAATTGGAAATGAAGACGAACAATTTAAATATAGAACAATATACACCTTAAGAAGAAATATCAAAAACACAAAAAATTAACGTGAACTTCTAGAATTAATGAATTGAAAGCCAAATGGAAATGGAGAAGAACTTCCAACAAATTACGTACCTTCACAGTCTCCCAATCCCTCCAATTTTGCACATTCAAAATTCATTTGCAAAGCTTCTGCAAGATTTATATATATATATATATATATATATATATATATATGGAAGTTGAGAAAGATAAGATACCTCAGCTTATAGGGAGATTAAGACAGATAACAAATTTTGAGAACTTTTTTACTTAGCAAAGATATTCACAAAAATATCATCAACAGGACAAATTACCTTTTATTGCCTCGAGCTCCATCCCAGGAATGACATCATAACCCTCTAACAGATTTCCAACTCTTTCATCAATGTGGAGGTCCTCCAATAGTTCAGGAGCAAGTATATTGCTGTCGGAGCATACCAATTGCTGTGGTGAAGTGGCTGGCATTTCCTCGTAACTCTGAGGACCAGAGTGAATAATATCTCCAGTATCTGCCAAAAGATTACCGGGAGCCTCTGGAGGACTTACCAGCTGTGTAATGGTATCAGAGATGATTGACGGAAAAGTCTGAGCTGCCAATGGTGATGATGCATTTTCAACTGTTAACCACCTGTCACTATCTAAGTGCTTGATAAAGTGATCCGACATTAGTACTCCTTCATCAACAAGGACCTTGATGTCACACAATTTAGCAGGTCCATTTTCTACACCACCATAATCTAGGTAAAACCATTTCCCCAATGACAAATCAGTCACCATAGGGACATGCGGAGGGGTATCACAAATATCCATATCTTCTTCCATGGAAGGCAGCTCCTCAAGAACTGGCTCGATGTGAGGAGATTCTTTGTAGCTAACAGTTGGGCTGCAGGACTGCTGTTCCTTCACAGGCTGACTGCAGATGTCTTTCTCAGTAAACCCATCAGTGTCATGCACATCTCTCTCACCTTGAGATTCTGCAACAGAACAATTTGACTCCCTTTGGATGTGCTTATCATGATCATTACAATTATATTGTGAGTCATGCTTTTCACTTGATAAGGTTTTACAACTTGTTTCTCCCTGACTATTTTGCCTAGTTTGATCAAGGGGCGATCCTTCTACTAAATTGGGCGTTTGATCCCTGCGATCATGTTGCCGACATCGATCTTGTGGCGACCACTCAACATGTGTAGGGCTTCTAAATTTAAGATCATGCTGACGACTTCTATCCCAATTTCTCTCATGTGGTGATCTCTCCCGACCATGGGGGGATTTCTCCCGGCTGTACGGTGATCTGTCACGAACACATGGGGATTGACGTGCTCCATGTGTAGGACTTCTCAATTTATGATCATGTGGACGACTTCTATCCCAATTCCTCTCGTATGGGGATCTCTCCCGACCATGGGGGGATTTCTCCCGGCTATATGGAGATCTGTCACGACCACAGGGGGATCTGCACACTGGAGTGCGACCTCTATGATCATAATACCTGCCTTGATCTCGTGGGGACCGCTCAGAATGACCAGGGCTGTGTCCATGCCTGTCATAAGCTTGTCTTGCAAACAGAGAAGATTCATGATTTCTAGAAGAATATTTGTCTGCTGATAACTTTGAGGGATTAATATTTCGGTAGGACCGCTCCACAGAGCGACGCGAATAGTTCTCTGGATAACCATGGCGAGAGAAGTCATCAGAAAGCCTTCGACTTTTTAAACTGCCATAATCTCCAGAATGCTTCCGCTCACAACTGTCAGAATCAGTGCTTAGCCTCTTCATGCGACTACCAGAAGTGTAATCTCGTGAATGATCCTTACCGTTGCTGTGTATATTTTTCCCTTCGTCTACAATCTTTGAACTGATCCTTATGTTCCTCTGTTGCCCACTCTCCCAGCTGGGAGAACTTTTAGCATGCTGACTCCCACTTCTATTGACTTCTTTCTTTCTAAAAACATCATCAGTTGCATATCTTCCCGTAGGAGGTGAACGTTCACGTTCAAATTTCCAAGCTTTTTCCCTACCTGAATGGTACCTTCGAATTCGACTGTTCCCATGTTCCTCCTTTCCCATCTCTCCCTTATACCATCTATCTGGAATGAACTCTCCCTTCTCGATGTCATCCTTCATACCTCCCCACGACCCATATTCACCTTTCTCAGCTTCTCCCTTCCTACCCTTCTCTGGAACCACCTCCCCTCTTTCCACATCCTCTCTCTCCCATTTTCCAGGAGCAATCTCTCCCTTTTCCAGTTCCCTTGTTTTCCACTTCTCACCCACAATCTCTCCGCTCTCAATCTCGCTTCTCCGACGTGGGGGAGGTGGTGGCGGAAGCATATCCGGCACAAACTCGCCATTCTCAAGGTCAGTCCTTGGCCACTTCAAAGTGCCCAATTCACCCTCTTCCACTTCCTCCTTCTGCGCCTTCTCGGCACAGGTTTCGCCATTCTCAACAACCTCGCTGCTTCTCTTGCTCACTCTGTCCAACCCCAATTCACTACTCACCTTTCTAGTCTGCTTCATCTTCTTCTTCTTCTTTCTCCCTCCGCTACTATCAGCAGGCTTGAGCAACTTGGGACTGAGCACATTCCCACTCGGCAACCTCTCCATGATATGCTGCAAAGGCATGCACGCGACACCTCCATCGCCCATGGAAATCCCGAAACCTCCACTTCAGAGCCTCGAAACCCTAATTCTCCCCTTCCCCGGGGCTATCGATGCTCATGCTGCACGGCGCTAGCTCCAGCTCCCCTTGAATTCCTCGCTCCAATCGAAAAAAAAAAAAAAACCTGAATTCAAGAAAACAAACAACGACGCAGATCAGAAGCGAGGCAGAAATGTAGGGTTTTATCGTAAACGCAATCGCACACGCGAAGACGAACGAGAGAAAACCTTTACAAGGAGGAGCTTCGCGATTCGAAGGACACGAAGCTACACCGTGTAAATCGAGAAATCTGAATTAAAAACTGAAACGAGAAGGAGAAGAAGAAAAAGAGAAATTACCGAGATAACGGGAGAGAATAGACGACAGATCGGAGGAGGAGATTTATCGTATAGTTGGTGGCGAATGGAGAAGAAGCGAGCGAGATCGAGAAGTGTGGTTTTGGGGAATTGTGTGCGTTGAAGGGAAGGATAGGGTAATTTATTTAAGTGTGGGTGCTGTTGCTATTGTTCTCGTCGTTGGGCCTTGGCGCTTCTTTGGTTTTCTTTCTTTCTTCTTCTCTCTCTCTCTCTCTCTTTCTGCTATTGTGTGTTGGTGCTTCTCTAATTTTTCTTCTTTGCCTTATGTGTTCTTGTTGGTCTGAAAGACGAAACCTTCTTCCTTTTTTTTTCTTTTTTTCTTTTTCTTTGCGTGTATTTAAGTATTTATTGGTAGGTTAAAGTATGAAAATACCCCTGTTGACGTGGGATATGCCAAGGTGAGGGATAGGTGAGAGAAAGGGCCAAGGCCGAGGGAGAGTTTGGGGATCTTTCATGTTAGATGAATTTTCTCTATGTTTTGGGTTTTGGGCTAAGACTTCAATGGACCGGACCGGGTGTTTGTCCAAGATCAATTTGGTCTGTCGTGTCCATGATAACTGCTGATTATGTAATGAATAGTTGAGATGGTTTAAGCAGAATTTATGTTTTTTTACCCCCAAAGGTTAAAAAATAAATCGGATTTATAAAGAGTCTTGAAATTTTTTTAACCTGTTACCAAGGGCAAAAATTATAGGTAATGATTTTATAATTGGTAATTAAAAAATTACCAATTACATTAGCAGTTAGCAATATTTTGCAGTTGTGGGAGGAGTGATCTTTGTTGCCGACAATGATGAAGAGATTCCAGCAAGATTTTAAACTGGATGATGTTTGCTAGACTATTGAATCTAGTTCTGGTGACCACGAAGGAGATTCACCATCCCCACACCTTCTTACTTCCACCACCATTGGCGTTGCCCCACACTCTCACTCCCACCACCACCACACTAAGTAAACCTGATATCTAATGTTAAACATCGTGGAAAATCGATAAATGGGACACCAAAAAAATATAGGAGAAATATAGATAACAGAGAAATAACAATTGTATTATCTGAGAGTTGTTGTGTTTCTTTACATCGGAGGCTGAGCCTACTCAACGGCCAAAACACAACGGCCAAAAATAAATTACAATCAATTTAAAAGATTATAATTAAATCAAATCAATCAATTCAAATCATTTACAATCATAAATTATTCTTAACACTCTCTCTCAAACTAAAGCT
Organism: Nissolia schottii; assembly: GCA_003254905.1. Classification (NCBI taxonomy): domain Eukaryota; kingdom Viridiplantae; phylum Streptophyta; class Magnoliopsida; order Fabales; family Fabaceae; genus Nissolia; species Nissolia schottii. Next base: position 369,325 of record QANU01078815.1, on the reverse strand, counting down.
CCCTGAGCTTTAAGCTTGTCATAGTTCAACGGAGGGCTGAGTGGAGCGGAACCAACAAAACGAAGGCAACAAAGGCTGGGCAAAACCAGCGAAGGCAACAGTGGCTGGGTGGAACCAGCGAAGGCGACAGCGGCTGGGCAAAACCAGCGAAGGCAACATACAACGATAGGCAACAATCGAGACTACACGGAGGCAGATTAAGTCAACATCAAGAATTGGCGAAAGCGGGAATATGGGTTCAAGGTGGGAACCATGGCTCTGATACCATGTTAAACATCTTACAAGAGAATCTCAGAGGCAAAGTGATTGACGCTTACCATGACACGTTCTCACGTTGTCATGACAACGACCGTCGTGCTTCCTTGATCACTCCTGGCTCCTTCACTGGCCTCTTCTTTGTTGCTAAACTAACCTAAGCTTTGAAGTACAAGGGAAAATGTAAAAGAATGAAGTATGGATGGAGGAAGAGATCTTCTAATGAATGCCTCGGCCTTCCTATTTATAGGCCAAAATCTGGGGTCACCGCTGAGCGGTAATGTACCTCCGCTGAGCGGTGCAATGATGACATCGCTGAGCGGATAGGTATTATCGCTGAGCGGTTTAGTCAAAGTGGCTCCTATTGGTTGCTTTCCTGACAGATTCCTTATGGCGACAACTGGCGGCAGCGATGACAGCTGGCGTAATAAATGTGGCGGTTGTCAAGTTGGCCTGGTGGGTACAATCGCTCAGTGGCTAGGGTTTACCATTGAGCGGTGCTTCTTTGATGGCCGTTCTTTTGGTCGTCTGTGGCGGCTGCAAGGTGTCAGGTAGCTGTAGGCTTTTTGCAAAGGCGGCGCCAGGCTGTGGCGGCTACAAATGGCTCCAATGGGTACTACCGCTGAGCGGTCCAGGGTACCTTCGCTCAGCAGCTCTTGTCGTATCTGCGCTGAGCGGACTGTTGTTACTGCTGAGCAACCTCTCGTCTGATTTTGTCTTTTTCCTTCTTTTGCCTCTTTTGCCTCTTGCTCCATTCTTCTGGGATTATTCTTTAATTGATGTGCTTGCATCCATCTTTAGAAATATATTATAAATCCTACAAAAGTGGGGAATTTAGTTAGATAATTCATTAAAACTTAAGCGGATAAGTGTTAGTTCATCAAGTAAAATTTGTGTAAATTTGACACTTATCAGGAGACGTCATGGATAAAGTTGGTTAGAGGTGATGATGGAGCATGGGCACCAACGTCAATGTTGGGTGGAAGGTGGCAATGAAAGAAGAAGGTGCAGGTGGAAGTGTGTGTGTGTGTGAGTGAAAATCTGGTGGTGGTGAGGTAGTTTGAAGGAGATTGGGAGAAGAAGGAGAGTTGTGAGTTGAGAGAAGGAGCGTGATGACAACAAAAAAAATTGTGGTGGGTGGTAGCTGAGGGAAGGCAAAGAAGAATGGGCAGTGCAAGTCCAAAAGAGAGAAAATTTGGGTAGTTAATACCTCATTAATTATTTCATATGGGGTACTAATTTGTAATATTCTACAGTAACTCATTTTTTTTTCTAAAGAGTCCCCCAAATTTTTAACTTACTCTATTTGTGTCAGGACCAAGTTGCTCATTAACCAAGCCTGGTTCACTGGAGTCTTCTCCTGGTTTTATTTACTCAACAGAAATGTCCACTTCCAATGCTAATGATATAGGATTGGCCCATTAGCCTTGTTTCGCGATCTATGCTTTTAGTTTTTAGGGTTTATGATTGAGGACTTTTATTGACACAAATATATCTAAATATTCGATAATAAAAGCAATTCCAGTTCAAGGCTCCGGCTAATTTGGTCTTGCTCTCTTAAGGACCACTAAATCTCAACCATCGAAATTTAAATTTGTGGTTCAGATTTTATATATGGTTTACCTATTTTATTCCTAATAATATTTATAATTTTCCAACTTCTTTTCCTGCTCTTCTCTTGTTGTCCTCCTAGAGCCAGTGTCAGAGCTATCGTCATACCCACCTTCTAAGTCATCTAGCCTTCTTGTCCCCAACAACAAATGCAAAGAACGCATAACCACAATATCAACTCATCATCCTTTTTTAATAGATTCAAGAACCTAAAAACAAGGAAAGTCACAATAAGGAGATCACGAAACAATCCCAACCAAGAAAGAAGTCCACAACAGGAATGAAATCAAAACAAACATAAACAAATACTCACCAGAAAAACAACATCATAGCACGAATTTCACATAATTTAGAAATAAATCAATGTAATTCTTGATCTGATCCTCAACAAAATTTGCTAAGACCATTCTTTGTTCCACCATAATATGGCCAAACTTCAGAAAACCAAAAGGCATAAGACATCTCCTTGAACCTAGTACCAACTCATCGTTATCCTTTAACACATCCCTTCTTTATCAACTCAAAAACACAAAGATACATAGAGCAAGAGGATGAAACACAAAGACAATAAAAAATCAGATGATAAACAAAGACAAACTTGGATGACGAAATTGTTTGCGACGATATTGGATCTCGAATGGCAGCGTTGTGTTGGATCTGAAATGGCTGTGGATCAGTGGATTCGAAGCAGCTATGGTGCGACGATGCCTTTGAGGACGAAGATGGATGGTGCAATGACGAGTACCCGATCGGCGGTGGGCCTCCACTCATGCCAGATCTGAAAGAATTATTGCTCTCGTTCTTTGACATAGAACTCCAGATCTGTTATGGTGGTTGGCATAAAGCAACAATGTTGGTTGTTATCTAAAATAGCCAGATCTGCAACCCACATCAGCATTGCAACCTCATTGCAAATGAACACAACATTAAATTGGATGCTCAGATCTGAAACCCACAACAGCAACACTTGCTCAAATGTGCGTTTTGGCATTGCTAATGTCGGTGCAAAGGAGGCAGGGGCAAGAGTATGGAGGTGGTCATGAAGTAAAGTCAATGGTGGGTTGGGCAAGAGAGTAACATTGCTAGCTAAGGGATAGGGTGAACACGGGTCGGGTCGGGTAGGACCCGCCCATGTTACAGACCTGACTCGACGTCCGGCGGGCGGGTCGGGTAAAAATCAAAGATTTTCTAGGGGTACCCGCCAGACCCGCAACCCGCCCGAGTCGGGTAGGTTTTGGCAGGTCGGCGGGTGACCCGCCCTCTTTTTTTTTTTTTAAAAAAAACTGTTTTTTCTTACCCATAGCCCACTACCATAGCAAACAGCCCACAGCCCACTACCCACTACCACACAGCACACAGCCCACCCCCGTCCCCGCCACACACACAGTCACACACACACAGAGCAAATAGAAAATTAGGGTTAAATTAGGGGTGGCTGCGGGGTCGCGTTGGCGGTTGGCGGTCGGCGGTGGCAGACTCGGGGTCGTGGGGAGGGGGGTCGCAGGGTGGCTGCGGGGTCGCGGGGGTGTCACGGGTGGGGTCGCGTTAGTGGCTGCGGGGTCGCGGGTGGGGTCGCGGGGTGGAAGAGGGAGGCGAGGGTGAGGCGAGGAAGAGGCGAGCGGAGCTGCGGAGGTGAGGAGGCGGAGGTGGAGGCAGATCTGAGGAGGAAAAGGGAGGCGAGGAAGAGGCGAGCGGAGCTGCGGAGGTGAGGAGGCGGAGGTGGAGGCAGATCTGAGGAGGAAAAGGGAGGCGAGGGTGAGGCGAGCGGAGCTGTGGAAGTGAGGAGGCGGAGGCGGAGGCAGAGGCAGATCTGAGGCGGAAGAGGGAGGCGAGCGGAGCTGCGGAGGTGAGGAGGCAGAGGCATATCTGAGGCAGAAGAGGGAGGCGACCGGAGGTGAGGAGGCGGAGGGCAGATCGAGGAAGGTGAGGAGGAGTGGAGGCTTGTGTGTTGTGGGAAAGGAAGAGGAAAGGATAAGGAGGCTGGCAGTATGGGTGTATAATATAACAATAATAGTAATAAAATATATGTGGTCGGGTCGGCGGGTCCGGTCGGATCCAAGACTTTGAATCCGAGACTCGACCCATATAACATAACGGGTTCGTTGGGTCTGACCTGCTGACCCGCCGACCCGCCATACCTGACCCGAATGGGTCGGATTGGGTCAGATTTGGCGGGTCGGCGGGTTAGGTATCACCCGTGTTCACCCCTACTAAGGGATGGGTGGGGAAGTGGTCTGAGAATGACTAGACAAGGAGAAAAAAAGGAAGAGGAATAAGAAAATTTAGTGAGGACAAAGATGTATTTTTACCATTCTTTTTAACTTTAAAATTATAAGGACCAATTTGATCCCTAAGAGAGTATGGATCAAGCTAGTTACTTCCTCCAATCCAAATGCAACACAAGGCAGCGGTTGAGGATAGGCCACGATGGCAAAGTTGATCACAAGTCAGGTTGCGTTTGAGTTATTTAATAAATAATATTTGACGAATAGGATTTGCATCTTTAAAAGTGATAATTTCACTTTAGAGAATAAAGTGGATAGGTTTCACCTTTAGATCAACAAAATAAAAATCTTCCTATTTTTACTTTATTTGATCAAATAGTAAAATCTTTTATTTTACTCTTTAAATAGAGGACAACAAATTTTGATCCACTATTCATAACCATGCAATATAAGCACGCATTATTTCTTATCAACTCCATGATAATCATGTGAATAGTAACAAAAAAATGGCTTCATATAGCACAATTCTTTGTATTCTAAATCCTCTATACATGTATTTATACCTTCTTTTTCTCATTATGGTGGCATGATCCCCGTGTACTTTTGCTTTTTCAATGTCAACTTCCTAGCTCTAATGTTGATTATCACATGTTATTAAGATTATTGAAAGCTAGGAAGTTAATATTGGAAATATTACATACACACACATATATATATATATGTATGGGCCAATGTGATATATAATAGGAGAAAGATGAAGATACAAATTGGAGGATTTTGAATTCAAGGAGTTGTAGTTGCATGAAATCCTATATTATTATCGACATGGTTATCACGTATTGGATAGGAAGGAAGACATGTTTACATTGAGATTAGGCAAATGTGCAAAGGAGTTTTTAGCAATGGATTCAAAATCATAAATAATTAATGAACAATTTCAGTATGGACTTGTAAAGGCATTTCAACAAAGTGAACAACGAAAAATCTTTTTTTATCATAAAAGTTGAGAACTAACCTACAACAAATTCATGCAACAATGTAGTGTATACTCCCTCCATTTTTAAATAGTTGTTCACTTTGTGTTTTACATGTGTATCAAAAAAATTGATTGAAAACTCTTATTTTGGATTCAAAATCGAGTTCGTAAACTTAAAAAAAAATTTTGCAGAGCTGTGGACAAGAGTGGTGAACCAAAACCACCACACAATGGCTCTTTGGAGGATGAGTTGAAGACTTGTCACTGTAGTTTTATCAAATGTTGTGGCTCTACGAAACATTCAACTCTTAGAATTTTCTCCCTTTTATTTCTCTAGTTTCTGATAGGATACTTTATGAGGTGTTCCAAATCTGGTGTTCTTAAGTTCTCTCTACTTTTCTTAGTTTGAAAGGTGTTAAGTTAGAGGGGGACTTCAACTAGGTTGAGTGCCTCTCTATATTCTCTGTATTTTCTATCTATCTTAGTCCCCTTTCTCTTTTATGTCCTTCCCCTTTTATTCTCTTTTCTCTCTATCTTTTCCCACTCAAACCCCAAATGTGTCCAACTTGGACTATTGGTGACGACTGTAACATCCTAAATTTT
>QANU01078815.1:327211-360421 GCA_003254905.1 Nissolia schottii | reverse complement strand
TATATATATATGCTTCCTTGATCACGGCTCCTAGTTTAAAATTGATACAGTACGAGAACGATTTTCAAAACGGTCCATATTTTTGCGTAATCAATATCTGCAAAGTGAAAAGTAGGGGCTAATAGTAACCCAACCAATGAAGATAACAACCCTATAATCAGTGTTACGACGATCGCGTAGACTGAAAGTAGGGGTGTTACGTACAACAACTCACTGCTAATGCTATATAGGGTATCTTGTACTCTTCTCTGTCCAATAGCAGCATCAGGTCATAGGTTCCTTTTGTGTCAAAGGTTAAAGTGTCTTTTGGCTAGGTTTGGGGATAGTTCCTAAATGGTACCAATAAAGGGGTTTGTCCTCTCTCTAGCCTAAGTCATCCTAGGGTGCGGCACACACATGTTGCTACAGTGATTGGTTTGTTTGATGAGCCTTCCTAGCAACCTCGTTAGTAGAGATTCTTTCTCCATAGAGTAGTCATGTTTTTTCAAAAGTCACTAATCCACATACCTGTATAGTTTCTGGTTTGGGCAACAAAGCCCTTTCTCATGGACGTCGGGCCTCACTATGTCATCCACACTAGCCTTCCATGAGATAGCATTGGGCCCAAGTTACAAAGTGTTGTTGGCCCATAAACAAGTCTTAATTAAGAGGCAGGTTTAGGGTCTAATTATCCAGTCTTGAACAACTCTTAAAAGTAAGAAAACTTTGATAGTATTTTATACAATTATCCTTATTTAATATGGGTAGATGTGAGTTGTTGGAGTTATTATAGTGCATAAATATGATAAAATAATATTTATTTAATATGGTTACATTAGGAAAATAAGTAATAAATGTTATCTAAATTTAAGAAATAAACGTATTTAGGAAAATATCAAAATAGGAAAGTGGGCAACAAAGAGAGTATATTGTATATCCTTTGGTGATTAAGATCATCTTTAATGAAGATAATTACAAAGTGAGTAAATAAAGTTTTATCTATTTTTTGATCAATATAGTCTAATATAGGTGGGTCTTATTATCATATCATATTATTATTCTATTAGACAAGTAATGCATTTAAGTCTCTAGCTAATGTGTTACTCTCACAACATCCTATTTTTCCTCCTAAACAATATAAGGTCGAGATTAAAGTTAATTATTAAATGGCCCAAATTGAGTTAAAAAAAATAATCATTTATTAATAAGAGTTAATCCCATATAGATTCATCAATTCTAATTCTAATTTTAATCAGAGTTAATCTATTAACTGAATTCAAATTTCGAAAATGTATTGGTTGATGTGTTGTTAATGGTTAACAAAATTCCAATGCACTAATGAAGTCAATCATGATCCCTCAATGTATTTGGTCATAATTTAGCGGTTTCCTTTTCCTCTCTTCATTCCTTTTTATTTATGTTCATTTATGATACACCTCCGCGAGTTTACATGCAGCAATGGTTACGTTTTATGCAGGTTGCCCAAGGGAAAAAAAGTGTCATTTGCCTTGATACTTGTCTAACTCATCAAGTTAATGAATAACCACAAAAGTCTCATTCGATTTCTTTACCTCTTTCCCGATTTAAGTCTCATTGCAAGTAACATTTTTCTAATACCAATCACCATTAAATCTCATGAATTTATTTTCAAACCCCAACTATCCTCAAATTTCTTATTTCTCTTCCTCTTCGTCCTTCATTCTCTGTTTTTCTCCTTCTCCTTTTCCTTTATCCCTTTTCATTGCATCTACAATGAAACATTGTTGATTCTTTCATCTGATTTTTTTCATTTTTTTCATTTCTTTAATCCTTCAATTCTCTTAGTTGTATGCCTTTAACTTCAGTTTCCTCAATTTGTTATTTATTTTCGTACAAATGTATCAAAGGGTTTTTGTGTTGCTTTGTGATTCCCCCTCAGTTCAAGTTTGCATTCTTCAATCCATAATTTCATGGCAAACTTGATTGAAGCTCATATTGTCATATATGACAGTTGGTTTTCATAGAAGAAAAAAGCATGACGACTGGTTTTCAGGAGTAAAAAACATGATTTATTTTGAGCGTGGTAATGAAATTCTTCTTTCTCCTAGATTCTTTGTGATCTCCCCCCTCCTATTCTGCTTCTACATATTGATCATTTTGAACTAACAAAAAACTTTTGGGTAAAATAATCACGTTATGTAGAGTATCATCACTTTCAATAGTTACATACAAATCTATATAAGATATAAAAGTAGGATGATGTGTACCCGTAGGAAAAACTAAATTCTCATCGAATTTTACTTCTCCATTAGATGCTGCTCGCATATGTTTTGCAAGCGAATACTCCACCTGCATGAAAAGTTCTTAATGTTAATTGAGTATCTGGTTCTCCAATCGACTGGCCACTACAAGAGTTTTCTCATTTTTCCCCCCTTTTTTTTCTTCATCTACCTATATATAAAAGTTGGTATTGATGGTTGTTTTTCTTTGTTGTTGGGTGCATTATCGGCTGTGTAGTGGATAATTTTAATGATTGTGTTGATTCATTGTTGTTGACATTGGGCCATTAGTGCAATGATGTTGTTGTGTATGCATTTTGTTCTAAACAATGCATTTTACTATGTATGTTGTTTATGAGTATTAGAGAATGGAAGAATGAGGAGCTCCCAAGTCCCAACAACAATAACAACAACTACAACAAGAAATCCTGCTAAATAAAAGAAGGATGACCTTCGTTATGTACTTCACATGGTCCCTTATGGATGTATTCTGATTGATTCTCTTTTAGTTTTGTAAATATTAAGTATATAATATTTTTTATTTGGTCAGGGATGTATTCTGATTGATCTTGTTTTGGTTTTGTAAAGATATTTGATTCTAATGTCCTATAAATGTGCCGTGATTATGGGTTATATTTTCATAAATTAACTCTTTTGTAACCACAGAAATTTTGGTCAAGTCTAATCTTGAAAAAGAAAAAAGATCAGTCAAACATGAATTTAAAAATATTTATTACCTCTAATAAATTTGATGGTAAAATTAATTCATATAAATCTTTTACACCCTCTATAAAAAGAAGTCATTTTGTTATTTCTTTGCAATGTTTACAAAACCAGACCAGTCCAACCAGTTCAATCGAGACACAATTCCCTTTCTTTTAGCCGCCACGCTCTCGAGGGTGACTCATTCTGTGCCGCTGTCTGTTCCACCATCTCAAGGTGTTCTTCTTCCTTCGTCTTTTTCTTCCGTCTGTTTCTATTCCTAATCTAATTTGTGATTTCTTTTTGCTCTTTCTTTTGATTTTCAAAGTATTGAGTCTTCCTTTTTGTTGCAATTTATTATTCTTTTAGTTTCTGACTTTCTGTAGATTAGAGCAAGTGCTATTCTGAGAATCTGAACCATTCTTTCTGTAGCTAGGTTCTCTCATGTTGGTGGTTCTTATAGTTTTATTTTTTTATAAAATGCTAATTTGTCCATGAACTCTTCTTTATAATTTTAACATTTTATTTTGCTTGATGTTGATGAGCAGGTGAGTGATCAAGTTGATGCTAGTACACCTTTTGGTTCAACTAGTGCTGAAGAAGGACAAGGAGATGAAGTTTTCAATAATGATGAATTTTCACAAATTAATGCATATTTTGATGATACCAGGCTATTTGATTAGTAAACTTTAACGTTGTTTCTTGATGTCATATTGTTGAACTGGTGTTATTTTGTAGTGGTCTGAACTTACGATGTTATGTGATTAATGTTTGATGTTTTATTTCATGTTGAGACTTGAGAGATTTGATTTCTAACATATTTTTTAATAGTTTTTTTCATATAATTATTTATTTTGTAGCATATAATTAATATTTATGTGTGTCTATATATATATATATAAATATATATAAAATAAAATATATATTTTTATTAGTCCTCAGATGAACCCCGATTAAACCTCTGAACCTCTAAACCCCTGTCACAAGTGGTTCGATGTCCAGTTTGATTTTCTTAACACCAACTTTAGATTTTCAAAAAATTTCAGCTTTCGAAAACTATCAGCATTAATTATAAATTTGATTTTTTTGAAAAATATTTAGATTTTTTTAAAAAAAAAGTAAAATCCAATTATTTCTCCCTCTACATTAGTTTTTAAGTTGTAATTATTTTGTTCTGCCAAAATATTTGAAGTATTAATCTAAGAGTTTGCCGCTTAAACTTTCAAGAAGTTTAAAAAAAATCAGATAATTAGTTCGATGTATCAAAATTCAAATTCAGATTTAAAAAAAAATTAATTTCCAAGAACGATCAACAAGTATGTATGGTCAAATTAGTCTTAGTAACTCGTTTGAGCCATGAGAATGGAGAAAATCCTCGAGAGATCTCTTCCCCTTTAAGGGATTTAAATCAAGTCGGACCAAGTTAGTTCCTAGTGGTTTAATTGAGACAAAAAAATACTCATAATAAGGAATATTTATAAGCAACCAAGTATTTTGGAATAACTATCAAATTTAGATTTTCAAAAAAATTTACTATCACAATTAATTATAAATTCAAAATTTTAATATTTGTATTTAAAAAAAATCATATCCCAATTACTGCTTCACCAACATTAATTTTAAATTTGCAATTTTTTTTAAAACAACACTGTAACTGCAATTCATGGTTAATTTGAGGGTTTTAGTATTTATATTGATATTTAGTCATATTTGCGGGTTTTAGAAGCATGGTAAATTTACTTATTTAGGAGTCAAGTAAACATTAATTCATCATTATGAAAAAATATAGAGGGATGACAAAATTCTTTTAGAAACAATAAAATTAAAAGTGGTCTGTAATTGATATTTTCTGTTATTAAAAATTTTGATAATGTCATGTATGGTGATGTTATAAACGTGTAATTTTCTAGAGCAAAAATTTATTATTGATGTCATATTATAATGAATAATGAAGTTGAATTTGAATTTACAATAATGATATCCCAACAAAAGTGAGAAATACACTCTAAAAAAAATTAAAAATATAATCATTATATTGACTATTCAATTAAAAATATAACCATTAATAAGCCAGGCTTCGTCAACTTAAGATAGTGATTTTCATGTGACAAAAATAATTAATCTTAGAATAATTTTCTTAATAATTAATTGCTCAAAAGTGTTAAAGTAAACATATATTTGATTTATACTGGAGATGTCAAAAAATTCAATTATACAATTTTTACACTAGTGATGTCAAAAAAATGTAATACACAATTAATAACTTACTTATCTTATAATACACGTTAGTCCCTTTGTCACTTAGTCATTTTCAAACTTAACAGAGTCAAGTCGACACTTAAATTGTTATTGAGACTTGTTAACTCTATTGTGATACCAAAATCATGTCATTTTGGACATTTCACACTTACCATAAAAACCACGCCATTCTATGGTGGGAGTGATATTGGGTTAGAGTTGCAACTAATTAACATAAAGGCTAATATGTCTCTTTTTACGAATGATGAGAGATTTTATCGACCACAAAAATGGTGAGAGGTTAAATAAAGCATTTCATATTGAGATTTTATTTTTTTCATGTAATATAAGTCTCTTGCATGGCACAAACTATTACACTAGTATTAATCTAATAGTGGATAACTCATTTTTTTTCTTTATATATATGGTTAAAAACTCGTTTAAAAAATTTTAAAATAAATATATAAAAACACTTTGAATATTACTTAAAAATGAAGTAAAATTAAAATGTTTTACACGTTAAACCTATAAAAACTCGCTGTTAGTCATAGAGGCTAATATTTTGTATTTGTACAAAAGATAAGCTTAAAAAAATGGACATTCATCTACATTTACTTAAAAGACTCATCACTTTGGTCATTTTTTATTAGAAACCTAATTAAAATTTGGGGCTTGATTCAGCCTACATAAATAAATAAATAAAAGCTCCGCGTGGAAACAACAAAATTTGCAAATGTACGACGAATTCATTATCAAAATTTAAAAACCATATGTACATGCCCAACGAATTCATCCACTACAAACAATTGCACATTCAGTGGTACAAAAAAGGGCACCATGAATTATCAATAGAGAAGCAAACTATCACACCAGCAAGCATATATATGAGATTCAAAACATGGGGAACTCTGGAAACATTGTGGCCGCCGGTATTGACTTTCTCCGGTCCCTGAAAAAGGGAAGAAAAAAAAAATATATATATATATATATATATATATTAGAGATAATAATATTAATAATAATAGATTAACTTTAAAATTTAGACTATACATAGTATATGCGCGTGGTTTCTGTTTTGACGGTGCATTTTTGAATTGATAATTTGATGATTGTGCAAAAATTTGTATTAACAATCTATTAAAATTAAATTCTAACAATAATAATAATAATAATATTCTTCTTATTATTATAGTGGTATGCCAAACCCTCACTTACTCGACGCTCTCTCACACAGCGCCACCACAATCCGTAGCGCTACCACCCACCACCACAATATGTCGACTCTCTCTCACTCACTCAACGTGGACACTCTCGCACAAAAAAATAATAAACAAAAATTATGAAAAGAAAATATTGATTAATTGGTTATCGGTCGATAATCCGACTGGTCAACTCAAGACAAGTTACTCTATTTAAAATTATATGACTCAACTTGTTCGACCCATCATTGAATTTGTTAGATGAATAAATTTATCTAAAAAATATAGCTTAAGTCAGTCAAGTACACCCTCCTAAGAGTTTAAAGAAACTAGATTGTTACCAAATAATGTGGCGGCCTTGGAGAGAGGACAATGTGACAGATGATTTCTTATGCGGCTTGGCAACAACTTTGTTGATGCTTCGGTGAGCAACAACGTTGTTGTTGTTGTTGTTGATGTCATTGTGGTGATCATCATCCACGCGATCCTCCATGATGATGGAAAGCGTCGGCTGCCAACGGCGTTTGCCGGACTTGATCAGGGTCTGAGAGCCAGCAGCCTTGGCATCGGAATGTAGTTGAGGGCGGAAGCTACCGCCCTCGGACGGCAGAGCCTCGGGTGGCAGAGTGGGGTTGGGAGCCCAACATGATCGTAGTTTGGCGAACAGCTTCATCTTGCGCAATGTAAATTTGAACTATGGATTAAGGTTTGTTTGCTTGAGTGAGTGATAGAAAGAGGTATTGATGGATGGGAACGGAACTCAATTTATTTATAAGATCAAGAGATTGTGGTAAATCTTGGGTTTCCCTGGCAGTTAGGATTTTGTTCTTGTTATCCTTCAAAAATAGGGCTCATCTTCTGCCTATTAAAAGTTAAAACCAGCCATTAGTTGATTTACTCACTCCCCCACTTCAGACGTTTATCCAATTAACAAAATTTTGTTAACAGCTTAATCTTCTCTTTGTTATCACTTAATCTCCTAACATCATATTAGGATTAGGATTTATTAGGATTTAGTTTTTCTGGTAATGGATTAGGATTTAGTTTGATTGGGTAGGAAATTTAAAATTTGTTTTTTATAATTACATTCATGCATTCAATATCACCATTTTTTTTTTGGGTATGTATATATTGTATAGTTTTTAGGTAACAGATTTTTTGGTTAATTATCTTTTACGTGACAGAAATGGCAGCATAAAAAAATGGTAACAGAAATGGCATAATATTAATGAATGAGTAAAATATATACTATTAGGCAAGGGGTACATTGAATTTGTGTTAATCTTATGCTGGTTCGATGTACATGGATTTTAAAATTTAATTGGGGGCTTGTTTCAAAATCAATTCAAATTGAGCTAAAAATTGTATAAAAAAAAGTGAGTTAAAAATGAAAATTGATCCAAAAAATTCATAAACCCCATCTAAACCAAATAAATTGATTTTTTTAATTATTTACCAAAAAACATTGATTTGTTTGATTTTTTTTTTTTGTTTTTTGAAACCGATCAGTACAATTTCAATTTAACTTTTCCAAACCGAGCTTAAGCAAACCGAAATAAACTAATAATGTATATATATACATACATATTATTATGACTCATTTATGTATAATCTTTTATTTTTTATTTAACTTGTTAGTATTAAACATTAGTTAATTTAAATTTTGTAATTGTATAATTTTATAAAAAACACTAGTGATTCATCTAATCTAGTTAATTTAATAAATTTAAAAGATATTTTTTTTAAATATTTTATGACATTTTAATAAAACAGTCGACAACCAAACCACTACATAACGGTTTTAAATGGCTTAATTTGATTCGGTTTTTCAATAATTATCAAACCAAATTAAACAAGCTGAAATAAAATGAAGTACGTTTGTGCATGGGTAATTGTAGAGGCATTGCTTACACTTTTTTTTTACCGGTGAATAAAGAATAAAGAATAAAGAACTATAATCGGGGGAAAATCAACGATGTGTAGCTCCAAGCAAAACAAATTATTTAATTATGGGGATATAATAAAATTATCAATTGTATGGCTCTTCATCATGGAAATTTTACTGAAATAAAATATACAATATATCACATTTTTACAATGAACCAATTATAAATTATTTTTAAAATAAACTATTTTTTTTAATAAAGAGAATCGATTTAAATTGATTACGTGTAAGTAATTATTAATTTTTTTTAAAAAAAGAGTCAATTCAAATTGACTCCTATGTAAACCCTATAAATAGAAGTCAGTTTAAATCGACTTCTTCACAATTTAAATTCTTTATTTCTCTAAAATATTCTTTCTCTCTATAGAAATCTCATGGGATTGAGTTTTTGTTCGTAGTGCAATGAAAGGTTGAAAATTGATGCATCTGAACAAGGTTGACCACATCCAACCTTGAGTGAACGTGTAGGTACATACATATTTTTATCACAACGATTTTGTGTTTCTATTTATGTTAGTGTTGTAGAAATTATGAAAACTTTTAGTGCAAGTGAAGTGTTTGATGAAATGCCTTCAATGTTAGATTTATAGATTTATAATTAAAATGTTTGGTAGATTGATAAGACAAATGTTAGGTTAGCATAGGTAAAAAATGGTACTGTAGATTTATAGATAAATTGTTTGGTAGATTGATAAAATGCTGTTATCGAATGAATATTTTATTGAACTTGAACGTTATAGCTATAGAGTTATTGTAGATTGATAACGTATATGTAAGTTTTTTTTGGGTAGATTGCTAAGATAGAGTATTTTATTGAACTTGAATGTTAGATTTATAGAGTTATTGTAGATTGATAAGGTATATGTTAGGTCTATAGAGTTTTTGGGAAACTTTAATGTTATAGTTGTTGATCAATTTATGGTCTTCACTATAAAAGAAACTAATTTTCCAACATGTGTTGTTGTATTTTATAATTTTATTTCGAGTCACTTTTTATGAGCGTGATTAGTCTGAATACTCTTTTCATGTAATTTTGTAGGCTCGTGTGTCAAATACTCAATGATACGCAAATTGTCATGAGCCGTATCCGTTGATGGAGCAGGGACTGGTGGCTGCCAGATTCCGTTAATGGAGCAGGGACTGGTGGCTGCCAGGCTCCAACATTGATATACACCTTCACATGCTCCTCCTCTAAACATCTTCTATTCTGAATTGGTTTTTCAATCCTCTGATTTGTGTTTTTGTATTTTTTTGTTTGGTCAGAAAAACTTGGTTATTTGAGAGTTTGTTTTGGGGAGCAACAAAGAGCTTGAAAGAGATTTTATTTCAAGTTTCTTTATATTTGGAAGTTTGTTTTGTGAGGTTTTTGGAAGGTGCCATTAGTGTTTGTACTTGAAGGTTTTGCAAAAGAAAAGTGATTTGGGTATTTGAAGAACTGGACATAGATTCCTAACTTTTAGGAATCGAACCAGTATAAATTTTGTGTGTATTCTTTTCTTCCCTTCACTATTTACATTTCTTATCCTTTAAAAGAAAGTTTGCTTTCGTTTTAAAAAGGATTTACCTTTTTTTTAGAAAACTTGTCTCCTGGAATACAATGAGATATCTCCTAAGTTTTTAGGAGATAACATTTTTACTCAAAAGAAAGTTTGATTTTCAAAAAAGTATTTGCTTAGATTCAACCCTCCTTCTCTAAGCCACATAAAACCATCAGTGTCGTACAACCAAATTCATTGTGGCTGAGTTTGGAGGATGTGTTAGGTTGCTACACATATGGGCTTGGATGAGAATGCCCCAACTAGCTTGTTTGGATGGACATATTACGTTCTCATTAGTTGTAGGATACATTAGATAAAAGTTTTAGTTTATTTTGTTAACTGATGAATAGTAATGTATTTGAATTATTAATTTGTACTATGAAATTGTATTTTTGTTGTGCAGATGACATTATGGTAAGATGAGCACTGAGCCATCGAAGGAGGATTGACTGGTAGATTATCGTGGCCAGCTTGATCAGCTTGGCATATACGAGGTAAGTCAAACAAATTACCTTTCTATGTTTCTAATTATCAGTTCATTTATGATATGTTGGTTTATGGTTGAGTTTAAAATATGTTTTATTTTAATATTGCAGCTTATTTGGACATTGTATAATGAGGTTGCTGTTCATGCAACGATTGTTGGGTGGGTATACAACTAGCAGACAATATGGGCATCAAATACCGCCCTTATCTGCTTCGTTGTCATCAAGTGGCACTACGTGGATCGTGTGGTTAGATAGTTCAATGGTACCTAGTGGATACTCCAGCTCACAACTACAGTGAAGGATGCGAAGCATGCTGAGATGACTGACTAGCGTTTATTTTATGTGAGATGGCATGGGGCATGGTATACTCGCGCAAATAGGGTAGTGTCATGCTCCCTTACTGTAGACTCCAAGCCTCCCTTCAGTACTTGCAGTGGTATGGGGACTCGACGCAGAGGTTTCTACAGTTTACTCCCAAAGAAATTGTGCCAACACTGAGGGAGTTGCTAGTTGATGTTCCTCATGAGGCACCCACAACGCCACTAATTGTAGTTCTTACTCCCGTTCTTGACCAGCATACACTACCAGTTAAGAGGAGGGGAGGGACACGTGCTTCTTAGTCTCAATATGATGACCCCAATGATTGTGACTTTCTACTTAGGGACTTTGATATTCCTATGGACGATGAGGCCCCCACCAGCAGGCATATGCGGATGATGAGCTTGGCCAGGATGATGAGTTGACCCAGCCAATGGATGGGGCTCTACTAGTTACCGTGCATAGTAACGTGGTGCTTCTAGCAAACACCAAGCAGGAGGGGAGGCTCGGTGGGGTTTTGGCAACACCAGGAGTCGTCTCTCGGATCTGTCACTGCATCAACATTGTATGCTTTTAGGCTATGGCCTAAAACCTAGTCTGGTCAGATTGAAATTGGACTGACTTTAGGCGATCTTTTCTTATCGAAGCCGCAGACTCCAGGTGCACCACTCTGGGAAAACAAATTCTTGGGCACTGACAAGGATGTGGAGCTGTTTTAATAGTTCTTGCTAACATCCCCCATCAGGTGTTAGGCCCAGCACTCCCCCTCGACACAGCTGCCATGGAGTGAGAACTTCTCGGTTCCTTGGAGCAGGTAGTGTCTCCTCCATCAAGCTTATCACAAGGTGAAGACGGAGCCTAGGGGGAAGCTCTGCAGCAACATCTACACCGTTCTCCAATCGTCTAAGGCGCACGCTAACGAGCCACACGAGAGGAAAATACTATGTCCCTAGAGGTCTACAGCATGATGCAAGGGGTAGATAGTTTAGGGTTATTTTGGTTGTGTATATTATTTTACAACTTTATAATGAAATTAATTTACTTTAAGCATCCATGTGAACCGTGCTCTTGTCCTTTTGTTTTTAGAAAAGAAAATTAGTAACTATTATGATAACCCTAAATAATTGATGTTCACGTTTTTGTCTTCTTTCAATAATATAACATGTATTGAAAAAAATCTTTGAATAATATAATTCAGATATAATGGTTTCACAACCAGGTTTTGTCCTGTTTTTTTTTCCTTTTTAAGAATTTATTATTGCTTGCTAGAGTAACCAAGCATCTTCATATTTGATTTGTTGCAAATTTTGTCTGATCATAATTTTACATTCCAAACAAAGCATTGAAGAGTTTTAGGTATTCGTTAATCAAACAATTATTACTTGACATGTTTGGTTGAAAAAAAAAGTCACAAAATCTCTACTCAAATTTATAAAGTGGAAACAAATAATAATGAATAACTTAATACAATGAGTAGTTGTATAATATAATATAAAAAAAATAAAATATGTCAAATTATGAACTAACTTTCTTGATTAATATAATGCATGATGTATAGCACACACGCATACAACATAAATATATAATACACTACATATATTAGATGAACATATGTAAAAGAGTGGAAAAACATAATATGATAATATTTGCAATTAATATGTAACCCTTGTATTCACATAACTTATACTTTTCTTCATGTACCTACATGTAAAATAATTAAAAAAACGCATATAGATCCTAAAGTATTATATAAATGTTATAAGTAAAACAAAATAATAGGAAAAATTGGTTCTTTGGTCAGGGTGTTCTCTTCCCTGCCACTCCTAAGTTCAACATTTCTTCCTTCGTGGACGCAGATTAGGCAAATTGCCCTGATACAAGACGTTCCACTACCATACGTTGTGTTTTTGTTGGAGGATTCCACGGTATCATGGAAGTCTAAAAAGCAACCTACGGTTTCTCGATCTTTAGCAAAAGCTTAACATCATGCCCTCACTATAGTTACTAGTGAAGTTACATGGTTACATCAATATTGGGCTACAAGTTGATTCTGCAGTGATTTATTGTGATAATCAGCCTGCCATAAGCGTTGCAACCAGTCTATCTTTCCACAAACGAACGAAGCATATCGAGATAGACTTGCATTTTGTCTGGGAGAAAGTTCACCAGGGGATCCTGACGTTGGAACATTTCAAAAGCTCTCACCAACTCGCAGACCTCATGATCAGGGCTCTGCCGCAATTTTTGATCTGTATATGCCACCTTGAGGGGGGAGTATTGGGATTAGAATATAGATTACTCTAATACCAAATTAAGGTGATCTATAACTAGGCTTAGTTATGTTTAACTATAGCTAGTAGTTAATAGTTAACACACACAATAACTTCAACTTGAGTTAGTTAGAGTTAACTATTACTGTTAGAAAGTTTGTTAAATAGTTTGTTAAATTCCTTGATGTGTATATACTCTTTTATGATATTAATACAACTAAATGATTCATTCTTCATCTTCTATCTCATAGGATGACAAAGAAAAAAAACCCTTCAAATCGTCCTAAACAAGAATTATTAAACTTTGACCAAGTTTAAGGGAACTTGTCATATGGTAACTGTGTCGAGCTTTGATGGTATTTTGATGATAATCATAATACAAAAGAAGTGTTGTGAAGTAAATTTAACGTGATAACTTACTTGATCATGACATAATGAAATATTATCTTGAAGAATATATATTGAAGATTTTTCTCTTTTTGGTCATTTCTTGAAGAAATTTTCTCTCATTTGTTCTCCCACTCCTTGGGCTTTTGTTTTTGCCATAACTATTTTCGGCCCCCTAAGTACCTGCGCTTTAGCAATGTCGCATTATCTATATTGTAAAAGTTTTCTATTTTTTCTTTTGGGCTTCCTCAATTACTTTTTCAAAAAGGCCGTCCCAACACTTATTAATATTGGTATGTGAGTGTTTTTTTTAAAGACTAATGGCATTAGAATGAAGCCAATTTCTGAACTCTGAGATTGATGAATGTCAGCAACAGTATAAAAGAACTTGCAATATTTGCTGCTATAAGTGGATTAATTTTAATCTGTTGCTAATATAATGAATTTATATTACTTTTTTACTTTAGAGTTTAATTTCTATATGTACTAACAATATAAATTTTTTCATAAGTCACTTTAAAAGCATGCCTTTTCAAGTAGTAAGAGATTCAATTATTATTATTTATGTGATAAAATTTGATTAAATAACACTGTATAATGCATAATAATTAAACCTCTATTTTCATATACATTATTTTAGTTGGCTTTTCCAAATGATGTAGAAGTTAAAGCCAAGGGAATGATTGGAGCCCCTCAATTGGACTCAGGAGAATGATGATAAGCGACTCTCTGCATGTTGTCCTTCGCAATTGGTTTTTTTTCGTTTTGTACATTAGCTCCATTTATGTTCTAGCCAAGTTATCACCTTACAACGTCTTCTTCTTTTTTTAATTATGCCTTTCGTTCATATCGCGTCCAAAAAGAAAAATAGCACTCGTGGTCTTTTCTTATTACATTCATTGCATTTCATTTTGGTTTCCTATAAGGGTTTTCTGATCGTTGGTGACAAATTAAAACACGAGCAAATGTAAAAGAATTACTTCCTTTTACCTGCAAGGTTGTAAAAGGAATGTAGTAGTCCACACACAAAAGTATATTACAAACAAAAATACAAAAAAGGTAAAAAGAAACATGTGCAATCAAAATCATTCAAATATTAATTTTTTGACCAGACATGGTGAACTGACGATGGAGAGGCCTCTTCATTTGCAGCTTTTGCAGGAAGAAAAATGTTATCATGTACAAACGTAGGTTGTTTCAAATCCAACGTTGCCTTCGTTTTTATCTCTTCCTTTTTTCTAAATTCTGATCATATAAATGCCACAAAAAATTAGTAATTATAATATGGTTTTGTATTTGTATATGAAATTCATATTGACATAGTGAGATTAATAGTACTCTTCCCTGATCTTTCAATGTGTTGGACTATTAACCCAACCATACCAGTCCTAAACTACTTAATCTTATGAATCTTGATATTTCTACACTAACTTTTACATTAAGCATGTACTTTTATTTTTTTCCTAAACAAAGGGTTTAAATTTTATACACATCTAACTAAATTATATCATATACGTAGTATTTTAAGTAAAGTGAGCGTGTAATACTTTAGTGCATTTAAATTAAATAACGTGACAAAATTTAATTATTTTTTTTTAACAAAAAATTAATTGAATGTGTTAGTGATTTAAATTAAAAACTATAAAAATAGAAAGAAAAAGAAAACAGAATTTTCAATCAAATATCTATCTTTCTGCAGTTTTCCTTTTTCCATTAGTGTAACAATTGTGTACTCTGATATGATCCGATCCAGGGTCATTCGTCAACTAGAAAATTTCACTTCAATCACACAGTACTCATAAAACTTATGGATAAAAAATTGAAACCTTAATATTGATAGTGAAACGGCCATATAAATGAGAAAACAATTATGGATTAAAACTATATATAAGATAACAAAATTAGGAATGCATACGTGCGAATGTCTTTAATTTACTTATTACTATTACAAGTGGATGATCGTCAAACGAGAAGAGAGAGGCAGAGGCAGAAGCCGTGAGAGCTGTCCTTTTTTAAATAGGAAAAGACCGTTAGAAAGAACGGTGCACAAAAGTGACCCAAATATTATGCATTCATTTTAGGTGTATAATTGAAAAACGTTTAACATATAGCTAACGTATAACTACATATCTACATATGTTATACCCAAATACAAACAAATCAGATATATAAACTTTACAACACATGTACAATTTTTTTTAAATACAAAAACTAAATAAAATTGGATTTGCATTGCGCATTAAATAGCAAAAAAGTGATTGTTACACCCTCTCTTCACTCGCATGTTAAGTACGTAAACTCGCTCTTTATTAAATACAAACATTTTAGAATAAATACACAAACTTTGAAACAAATATACACAAATTTTTGAACAAACATAAATAAATAATACGAAAATGAAAACAAAAACAAAAAAGATGAAAACTTTGGAACTCATATGCACAAACTTTTGAACAAACATACACAAACTTTTAAACAAATAGAAACAAAGAGTAACACGAAAATGAAAATGTAAACAAAAAAGAAAAAAACTCTGGTGCTCACATATACAAGCTTTTAAACAAACATGCACAAACTTTGAAACAAATATACCCAAACTTTTAAGTAAATAGAAACAAATAATAAGAGAAGAAAATGAAAACAAAAACAAAGAAGAAGAAATTTTTGATACTTATACACAGAAACTTGGGAGTGACTATTGCCACTCAATTATGTCTAATGTCATTCCCACTTTCTTGAGTTTTCGCTTACTTATCTTATAATACTCTTCTTCTATTATAACTATCACATTAATTACTTATTATTTATTATTTTTAATCAAACTAATAATAATAATAATAATAATAATAATAATAATAATAGGTTTTTATAAAATTTGATTAATGATAAGTAACTAATGTTGGTTAAAATAGGAGAAGGATATTACAAGATAGGGTTAAATATGTTTTTAATCCCTCATAAATTTAGAGTTACAAAACACAAAATTCAAAAATTATGAGAGATTAAAACCATATTTAACTTTATAGGATAAGTATGTAAAAGTTCAAGAGAGTGGAAGTGGCGTTAGACATAGTGGAGTGGCAATAGCCACTCTTCACAAACTTTTGAAGAACAGTACATAATTTTTTTTTACACACACACAGAAACTTTTGAATAACTAAAAATAAAGAATAAGACGGAAAATAAAAATGCAACAAAAAAATGGCAAAAATGAGAAGAAGAGAGAGAAAGAATAAAGAAGAAAAATCAAGAAGATGTGTGTGGGGAGAATGGAAAAGGGGAGGGAGAAAATAGATTTTAACTGCATTTGGATGAAATTAACTACATTAATTTAATTATACACAAAACATTATTTCATCTATTTTTTAATGCTAGTCTTTTTTATTTTTTTAAATTCATTAATTATTCAATACATTTAAAAGCATTAATAATTTAATTTTTAAATGTATTAAATTATTAATGAATCTAAAAAACAGAAGAGATTAAAATTTAAGAAGAGAGGAGTCCGAATATTATGCCCTTGTAGTAAGAGTTCTGGTTTGTCTTTAGTCTTGGCATGGCGTGACACGACTCAGCTATATTCAATTCATAAAGCAAATTAAATAAGTACATTATGTAAGAACATGGGAATGAAGGCAACAGGAAAATCATATTTATAGCAGTAAACATATTTGGGATCTTGTTTTAAATGGCTATTCCGTGAAAACGAATTCGACAAGAGTGGGCCGGCTAGTACACCTGTTTTAACCTATTCACTAATTTAGTTTCATGATCAAAATAATCATTACAACACAACAAATCAGAGCTAATTTAAAAAATAATCAGCAAGCCGCCAAATTAGATTTACACGATCTTTTTCATCACTCTAAACTTGATAATACAACATCAATTATCTTCAATATTTATCCAAAACGGGAACGAAAGATTTAAGAAGACAAGTATATTTTTCTAGAGAAGAGACGTGCCTAGACATTCTTCTGTGAAACTCTATATGGCTAGTGGCCAAAGTTGACCACCTCTCCCATCTTCGAGTAAATTTTGCCACTGATGTCCCCAATAATCACCAAGAATGCCACTACAGTGTATGGCGGAAATCATCATCCACCAAACCATTCGCATTGTACTCCTTTAATGTGTTTGGTATAGGGTAAAACACAAGGCTTTTTTTTTTTTAAGGTTCCTGTCCGGTATTCAAGGCTTAACCTTGACTAATTCGGACAGACCTAGGTCACACACCTAGTTATAGCGGGTGAGCTTTCAAGCGGGGAGTCTCGAACTCAGAAACTTGCTTAATAACTTTAATTTCTAAATATTATTGACACTTTAAGCTGAAAAAAA
Organism: Nissolia schottii; assembly: GCA_003254905.1. Taxonomy (NCBI): domain Eukaryota; kingdom Viridiplantae; phylum Streptophyta; class Magnoliopsida; order Fabales; family Fabaceae; genus Nissolia; species Nissolia schottii. The sequence goes on along the minus strand of QANU01078815.1, from coordinate 342,761 downwards.
AAACCGTCACTAAATGTGTATTATTTATCATTTCATGCCATGCAAGAAAATTGGCGGGATAAGATGTGATACATAATTTTGGAGACATGTAATTTTCATCCCAATGGAATTTGATCCTCGAAATGATTTTAAAATCATATATACATGGTTTCTATTACTCCAGAAACTGTACTCTATCCAAGGTGTGCTAAAAGAACTCAAGGCTCATAATTGGACCATGAATTAAGTTTTGGCTCCATATGCTATATCTGGATGATGTAGTAGCCCTTTCAACAGTCCATAGCTAGTCCTTCCTCCGCTATAAATACGGTCATCACAAGATCCACACAAAAGCAATAAGAAGTACCCATCAAACCCTTCACCCCACTACTTTGCCTCTCTACCCTACACACCAAACCCTAGCTCTCCAAGCTAAACCAAAACCTCATACCCTTCAAATAGTTCTTCTTTCACAACTATCTTCTCTATTTCACCTCTCTACTTCATATATTAGAACTATATACAAATATATACATCCATGCATATGCACGCAACACATAGCATGAAAGCTGAGCTAAAGGGAGGAGGAGGTAACTCCTCCATCTCTTTCCAAAACCGCACTCCTCCTCCTCCTGCACCTCCTCTCTCTGGACCACTCATCAAAGGCTGCCTGGGATCCCTGGACGGCGCCTGCATCGAGAAGCTCCTCCTCCACTGCGCCAGCGCCCTGGAGAGCAACGACGTCACCCTGGCCCAACAAGTCATGTGGGTCCTCAACAACGTAGCCTCCCCATCCGGGGACACGAACCAGAGGCTCACCTCCTGGTTCCTCAGGGCACTCGTCAGCAGGGCAGCAAGGATCTGCCCTGCTGCAATGAGTTTCAAAGGAAGCAGTAGTAACACAACCCCAAGGAGGCTGATGACCGTAACGGAGCTGGCAGGGTACGTGGATATCATCCCGTGGCACAGGTTCGGGTTCTGCGCTTCCAACAACGAGATCTCGAAGGCTGTTGCCGGGTTCGAGAGGGTGCATATCATAGATTTCAGCATCACGCATTGTATGCAGTGGCCTACTTTCATAGACGGGTTGGCCAAAAGACCAGAAGGCCCTCCTGAGCTCAGAATCACCGTCCCTTCGATTAGGCCACGTGTCCCTCCGTTGGTCAGCGTGTCAACGCAAGAGGTTGGTTTGCGGTTAGGGAATTTCGCCAAGTTTAGGGATGTTCCTTTTGAATTCAATGTCATAGGGAATAATAACGACATTGATGAATTTAGTAGTAGTAATAGTGACGGTTTCAATTTTGAGTCAATTTTGGGTCTGTTGAATCCTGATGTGCTGAACCTTAGGGAGGATGAGGCTTTGGTCATAAACATTCAAAATTGGCTGCGGTATTTGTCTGATGATGATGATAGAATGAAGGGATCATATTATAATAACCGCCACCAACAGAACCTCTCTCTTCGTGACGCTTTTTTGAATTTGGTTAAGGGGCTTAACCCAAGGATTGTGATGTTGGTCGATGAGGATTGCGCTCTTGGCTCGCCGAGCCTCGCGTCCAGGATTACCACCTGTTTCAACCATCTTTGGATACCGTTCGATGCGCTGGAGACCTTTTTGCCCAAGGACAGTTGCCAGAGGGCGGAGTTTGAGTCCGACATAGGGCACAAGATTGAGAATGTTATAAGCTGTGAAGGGGAGAAGAGGGTGGAGAGATTGGAGTCAGGGGTGCAGATGTGCCAGAGGATGAGGAATGCCGGTTACTCGAGCGTGCCGTTTTGCGACGAGACGGTTGGGGAGGTTAAGGGCTTGCTTGATGAGCATGCAAGTGGTTGGGGGATGAAGAGGGAGGATGGCATGTTGGTTCTTACATGGAAAGGGAACAGCTGTGTGTTTGCAACTGCTTGGGTCCCAACCACGGATAATCATATGGGTATGGATGTCTGTGTGTCTTAAATTATGAGTTATGTTATTTGTGTTCATTTATAAAGGGACACATTCAAGTGTTACTTAACCATTGGCTGGGATTGATTACCAGTTTTTCTTCGAACAAATAGTTAAGGCGTATCTCAAGTCTTTAAAAAAAAAATGTCTGTAAATAAGTACAAATGACATATTTTTCTTAAAACACAATTCACAAGAGGCTTTGGGCCTACCATGGGATATGGGTTGCTCCTCCTTCAAAAATATGGTCCATGGAGAGAGGCAGAGGAATTTCATCATTACCGTTTTTTCACCACACAAGAAGAGAAAAAACGGCTGCATTTTGAGAGAATTGTCTTTCGTGTGGCAGCTTTTTTGTAATGAAGCTCTAATTTAATGGATCACATGAAAGGCAAAAAAGGAGAAATGTGTGTTACAATGTCCTTTACATGAGACAAAATTAAAAGTTTGTCTCTGTTCAGTGTTTTCCCCCTTTTATGCAGCTTTAATTTGTTTCTACTCATCTTTCAAAAAAGAAAATTCTGCTCAGAGAGCTTTGGGCATGCAAAATCTATCTCATGTCTAGTAATGAAAATTTCATGTTAGCAACCTTTGCATCACAACAAATGTAATTAACATATATGGTAACGTATCTTAACATCATTATTTTATGCAGACATACACCTTTGATCTAAACATATAGTTTTTTTTTTTAGTAGTTTTATCATGTGTGGTGTGCATGGGAGGATATATATGGATATAAAAGGACCACCCTAACTTTAATTTTATGAGTAGTCGTCTTCAATATCGAGTCACAGGATAAAAGGCCAAACAACTATATTTGGGGGTAGAAGGTGATAATGATAACTCATGAAGCAAATTGACGAATCCATTGCCATGCCAATTTGCTAGTAAGGGGGTCCAGACTCCAGATGGGACCCCTCCCCATCTTGTGAATTTTGTTTGTGTGTTTCTTGGAGACAATTGAATTTGATGTTGGAATACTGAAAAATCAAATAAAAAAAAACTTCGGATCTGCCGGATTTGAACCAGCAACCTAAGGATCGCTGAGACAATACCATTACAATCCTCCGCTCCAACTGAGCTAAGGTCGGATGCTGATCCTTACTTGTTTACAAAATTTTTGTATTTTTTTTGGGGTTCCTCTTGACTAAATTCCTTTTCTAGTACAGATCAAATAAAATTATTTTTCTGGTTTTGGAAAATTCATTGACCTTTTTACACAGGCCACAACCTTTCAGTGAATTTAAAAACAAAAAAAAAGAAGAAAAGATAATGAATAAACTCATTTCTCGTTAGAGTCCATGGTATTATGGGTGTAGTTTTCTTTGTTTTGTTGGGCGGTTTGCCTATTAGTAATAACAATAATAATAAAATAAAAATAAAAATAATGAGTCTTATTAAATACTAAATTAAAATGATGAAAGATGTATGATTTTAAAATATATGTAAATTAATACCATAACCGTATGTCTCTCTATATATATCAGTAGTCAATTAAACTATTATGATAATTGATTATGGAGAGGAAAAAGAAGGGACAACTCGTGGCGACGTGCTTTTGGGAGAAAAGTCCGAAGGGTAGCAGGCAAAACAGCTTTTGTTAGATTTACATAATAACATGGATTTCATATGTATCTAACAAGTTACTATAGCATGAAGCTCACTCTTGCTGCAATAGCGGGAGAGAGAACTCATAATCCACGTTATAAACAATGTTGATTGCAATCTGGATAGAATAATGAATTTGATACATATCAACTTTGTTCTAATAATTGTATGTAATGGTGGCCGTTAATCTACCAACAAACATTCTAAATGCATGATTTTCTTTTCTTCCATTTCACTTAAATACCCATAAATCGAAACTATGAATCACATATGTTGGTACGGATACGAAAAAGATAGAGATGGGGATCGTCTTTGACATATGTGAAATATTGTATCAAATAAACTGAGAAAAATATTTTTAAAATAAACGTCGACAGCAGGATTCGAACCTGCGCAGGCAAAGCCCAACAGATTTCGAGTCTGTCTCCTTAACCACTCGGACATATCGACGCAGATATTAGACGTGTATGTCAAAATATATAAATTATACTTATCAAAATATATAAATTATACTTATCTTGAAACAATCGGACAAAATCGAGAATTGAACATGGGATGGGGCACAGCCGGCATAGGAAATCCACATGGTAATTTAGGCCAATTCTTTTGAGAGATTGCACAGTAACACGACAGATAAATGTGGACCTGTTACCTTGTATAGTTGCCACAAATAAATTCACCATAAAACGTCAATTTGGTCCATGGAGTATGTAGATCAATTTGGTCCTCATAATTTTAATTTGATTAAGTTTGTCTCCATAGTTAGCATAGATCACTTAAGTTAGTCTTTTGCGTAAGTCTCCATCCCACCTTATTGACGGTTGCCTACGTGGCACATTAAGTGTCATGTGGACTTCCACGACGCTGATTCTTTGGCAGTCACTTCCCTTGTATCAAATTAGTCCTTACACTTTCCCAAATCAATCAATTTCGTCCCTATCCCTATTTAATCCAAAATTTTCAATTTTAAACCATAATCCCTAAAATTAATACTCTAACTCACCTAATTAACTCTAAAATAAATAATTAAATTCCATATTACTTTATTTTATTCTAATTATACATACCCACTTAATAAAAATTAAAAAAAAAAAAAAGAACCAAAGACCTTACTTACCTTTAAAATTTCAATTACCAAACGTCCACGCTTAACGTCTTCAAATTAAAGGAACCATGGAACGAAAATGGTCGGGGTCGCCAGTGCACGTTGTGCTCATTGCATGTCTCAGTTGGAGAACGACCGTCGACGACTGGAAGAAGACAACCTAACGAACGTAGCTGACCTGATTCTCAGTGTTTTGGTTCGCGCCTCGAAGTAGTGTTGTTCAATCTTGATGTTTGGGTCATTGATTTCTTAAACGTGTTGTATGCAAGAAAAGACCCTTTATTGTTCTTGTTATTGTTTTGTACTGCTCATTTGAAGTTATTTTCAAATTTTTTTATGCTGTATATTTTCCCTTCTTATAAAAGATTTTTGAACGTAGAGATAAAAAAAATTTCGCACGGTTGTGTGCAGAAGAGTTCCCTGTGCAAAAATAATGATTATTGATCAATAAATAATTTATATATAAGAAAAATATATTATATATTTAAATGAAAATATGTAATGGACCTAAATAAATAACGACCCAAATAGGAATTGGTCCAATTAGTGGATGTCAAAATTAGTATAAATAGGAGGAGAAGGGTATTACATTGGATAGGAAAATTGTCATTAGTCTAATCCTACCCTCTCTCTATAGGAGTTTTTCTCTAATTCTTAGTCATCTCATTCCTTAGGAAGGAATCTCTATCCCTATCCTTTTCCTTTTCATTGTAATTCCTATGCAGAAAATACAGAAATTCACACAAAATATAGCATTACTTCCATAATTCAACTTCTACAATTTCACTTCATTACAAATGGTGCTTTCATTGACCACCATGTCTACCATCCATGGTGGAGACAACAACTCATCCTCCACACCAGAAAATTTAGAAAATACAGAAAAATCAGAAGAAAAACTTCCATTGTTCAACAGAGAAGATGCCTATTGGGGATTTTTTACTTATGTATGGCCCCAAAATTTTTATAATCTCATAGTATGGTGCATTGAAAAGAATTACAAATGTATGAGTTTTTTTTTCCTGAAATTGCCACCCTCTGTGGCTATTTCAGACATCTAAATTTTTTTTAGTTTGAAATTGCCACCTAGGGTGGCAATTTCAGACTCTGAAATCGCCACGGGTCCCGCTGATTTCAACCTTTTTTTTTTTTGAATTTTTCTGAAATCGCCCTGCATAGTGGCGATTTCAGAAATTTGCCCCACACATCTGTAATTTTGTATTTTGGCCTATACAATCGGATTCCTCTCCCTTTAAAACCATATAAATGTCAATTCCCGCCTATTGGTGGATTCTCTGTGTTGGAAGGGTGTGGGATGCCCGAAGGACACCAAATCCGCTGTGATTGGTGGAGGTAGCAAATGGATTGTCTGGCAAAGCTCTGGCCTGGTTTCGAGTATGGAGAAGACGCAATCCAACCGCTATGATGTTCACATTCGAGCTTAAATTTTTGCATCGTTTCAGTGAATTTGCTCCTGTTTTGCCAGAAATTCCGCACAATGTTGTTTCAGAATGGGAGGTTGAGTGGGAAGAATTAGTGTTGCAGCAAATAGTTTCCACAAAGAAAATTCAAGCAAATACAGCAACAGTTCAACGCAAATACAGAAGAAGAAATGAAATCAACAACTACAACTCAAGCATTCAAAAATTCAGATCCAGAATTTCAAGACCAACAATAGAAATCAACCAAGGTAGAAGCAGCAACAAAGGCATATCCAGATACACATATCAATTCAACATCACCAGATCCACAATTGAAGCTCACAGATCCAAATGTTTAAGCAGAAGCAGATGGAATTGCAGAAATGCAAGCATTGAGGGAGGTAAAACTAAACTTACTTGACCTAAATTTGAGCCTGCATAAACTCGATCCATCCTCAGCCTTTTCCAAGAGAGAATGGAAGAAACCACCACCGGAGCCTCCAGATCAGAAGGTTGTAACGGAGGTGAGGCCACCAGAAGAGGGGAAGCCAACCCAGGCCGTTGAGAAGGATATAGTGGAGTCGTCGTCATCGTCGAACGCCGAGGTTCACATTGACAGCACCCCGATTCAACCAGATTCTCCCACCGCAAAGCCTCACATGGCTTCCTGCAACCAGAACAGAGCTCCTCGCAGCCCCTCCAACAAAAAGGGAGGTGCCGAAGAAGTTGTTCCCTCAGACAAGCGTCGACTGATTGGAGCGGAAAAGATGGAGCGGCACAGAACTGTTGGCCAAGCTCGAGCTCCGTTTGGTGCACTCAACAGCAAGGGAGATGCGGCCAATGAGGAGACACGAACGGCGATTCTCTGCAACGCGGACACGAACAGCGCTTCTCTGCAAACCCTAAAGTTCCAATCAGGGGACACAAACGACGATTCGCGCCACGCCACCAACAACGACGCTCGTGGGTATGACGGTGGGCGGCGCGGTTTGGCAGCGGAAAGAGTACGGTGGCTTGCTGCTTTGTGCTGCTGCTGTTTTCGCAGGGAAGAAGGGTGGCGCCACCAGGGGAATAGACGGTGCCTCAGCTGCGGTGCTAGGCGAGGAAGTGAGGGTGATGGTGGCGGTCGTCGCCACTTTGGTTGTGATGGGGTGAGCAGCTGTGGTGGCCGGGGAGAGAAGAATGGCGCCGGCAGAATGGGGGAAGAAAGAGGCTAGGGTTGTATTTGGGAAAAATGAGGAAAGAAGGTTATACTCAATATTTCTCTCTTTATAATAGATCTCTCATCTTTCACCTTTGTGTGTGTGATTGTTTGTTTAAATAATTTTAAATTGTTCAAATAGCATAAATCTTATAATAATTAGTTAGACGGTTAGACCTTGGGGGACATCAAAACCATGTTGTCTGAGAATTCGGAAGAGGAGAGCAGTAGCATGCAGAGTTTTCATTGTGTCATCATGTTTCAAGTTTTCTGATGAAACAATCCTCGTGTAAAGGGCTCTATGTCCTCATCGAACTTGTAGGACAGCCCCAACCGCTGGACATCGTCAATGAATTCAAGTAAGCTTAGTGGCTTCATGTCTGTTCTATTGATCATGCACCGCACCTTCTCCTCTAGCTTTGTTGCCCTCTCTTGTACTGTTTCAACCTGCCGTTTTAGTGTTGCAATATTGGATTGAGTATTGCTACTTAGATCGACACGTTTGGCTGTGATTTTGTTTGACTTTTGGGTTAAATATGTTTTTAGTCTCTTAAAAATTAAAATTTTGTATTTTATTTTTGAAATTTTTTTTGTTAAGAAATAGTATTGACAAATTTTTTTTTGTAGGATTTAGTTCTGCCATTACAATAGGCTGTTAAAACAGTTAACTTGGCCACATGACAATACATAACTGTCAATGCACATGACTGCCACGTGACCAAGTTAATTAACCTCAGCCATTAACGGCTCATCCTAACAGTAGAGACTAAATCTTACTAAAAAAATTTGTCATAAACTATTTTTCAAAAAAAAAATTTAAGATAAAATATAAAATTTATAATTTTTTAGAAATTAAAAACATATTTAACTATTGATTTTCTTTTGGACCAATCACATGATGCAAAAACATAAAAGGACATGGAGAAGGTAGGGGTGTCAAACAGGCCAGCCTGACCCATTTAGGCTCGCAGGCCAAGCCAAAATTGTGTCCCTTTTAGGGTTTGGCTCGTTTATGGTCAATCTATGGGCCTAAACTGGTCAGCCCGCTAGCACATTTTTTTTTATAAAAAAATTAAATTTTTAGTCTATTTTTTATGGTTTTAAATATAAAGTTGTGAATAAGTATACGCGGTCATTTTTAGTTATTTTTTATAGTCTATCTATTAATTAATCGGAAAGAAATAGTTTAAATGGTTGATTGCGAGATTATATTATCTTTTTTATTCCTTCAACTATCTTGCTTGAAAGATATCAAATGCTATCAAATGCTACTTGAAATCGCTTCATGAATTAATACAACTTTTATTAATTAAATGACGGCACATAACATTGATGTGAGTATTGTTATGTTATTGATTAAAAATATAATTGAAACTCTTTCTCGTAGATTAATCAATAATAAACAAGGTTTGAACTTATATATTAACTTTAAGGGCGTAGGCACTCATTGACAGAATGAAATGCAAAATTTATCAATATATATGTCATAGCACTTCAGCTGTATAGCAATATAAATATAGTTAAGTAGTTAAGCATAACAAATAGTTGAACATACTCAATTATAAGTCCAAATAGTTAAACTCTAAACTCTTAAACTCCAAAATAAAATTTAGAGTCCAAATTGAAACTTTTAAAATTTTGGTATTTTTTTATTAAAAAAATCACGTGCTCACGGGCTGGCCCGTTTAGCCCACGGGCCTAAACGGGCCAGACTAATTTTTTTTTTCTTCAAATTTTCACGTACCTATTTTTTGCATGTAAAGTATGTCCATTTAACCGGGTTTGTGAGCCGAATTCATTTTGATAGCCCTAGGATAAGGTGATAATGAGTTTGACCAACCAATATAATCCATTGGCAATTAGGTGTCTAACTGAAAAATGTCTAACATAGAGTTAATATATAGCTACGTATGTTATTCAATTAGATAAACATGGGCACAAATATTTTAAGTTAGAGACACAAACTTTATAAAATAGAGAAACAAATTTTATTAAATACAAAAGTTAAATAAAATGGGATTTGCACCATATTAAATTGTAAAATGTAACTGTCACACACTTTTAAATAACTAGAAATAAATTTTGGTACTTACAGACACAAATTTTTGAATAAGCAAAAACAAAGAAAAAGACTGAAAAGAAAACAAAAACAAAACAGAAGAGGAAGCAGGCACAAACTTTTGTACTTACATACACAAACTTATTGTTAAGCTTCAAATTGTATTTCTATTTAAATACTCTCTTTTTGTGAAGTACTTCAATCAAATTAAATAAAAATATTTAAATAAACTTACTCTTTAAATTACTTTTAATTTTAAGTTTCTGAGTACTCGTACATTTAACTTAAGTGAGAGATAAATAGGACCGGAGGTAGTATATAATAGCTTTTGTACGAGAGAGAGTAAAAGTAAAGGAAGTATGGTACTAAGGAAGTGAAAGAAATTAAAGAATGAAAGAAGAATATATGTCGACGAAAGAGCATGTTCAATATGATGCCACCATTCTATGGTTCCATGTTGATGAAAACATGGTATCCGAGTGGCACAAGTAAATAAATAAATAAAAGTTAAATTATATGCATACAGATAGTTACCGGGGGATGATTTTCCAGTGAGTGGAGAAATTCGTTAGTCCATAGATTGGGCTGGTAATTAGCTGAAAGTCTATTTTGTGTTGTGAATTAGGTGTTGTGTTTGCTCGCAGCACAAACGATATGATCCAAGGAATAGGATCCATTGAGAAATTTGGGATATTCAAGACTTGTTCTGTCTCCAAGGTGCCTATGTGGTGATGTAGCTACTCTTTGTGTGGTAGACAAGCTATAGGGCTGGCATAACATTATCATGTCACTAGCCATGGGTATCAATCACATGCTCTATACAACATGTTTTAATTTTGGAAAGTGTGTGCCCCTTTTATAGTAGAAAAACCGCAAAACAGAACCAAGAAATAAAAACAAAGTCATATAAGTACGGTTATTTGGACTATTAAAAAGATATAAATATATTATCACTCATTTCACGACATATTATAGGATCCATTGAGTGCTTAGTAAACCTTATGATAAATTATACGAAGAATGACAAAGTATTTTCATATTTTTAATGGTTCAAATAACACTACTTATTAGTCACCTTTACTTGACATGGGATACTTAAAAGGAACATGTTGAGGTGGCAAGTTGCTCACCAGAAAAAGAATAAAAGATGTTCACATGAAAACAACAGAGCCAGTCCAGAGAAATCAACTGTAACAAGTAGGGATGGGCTATAGGCCCAAATAAACCAATTAGTCCAATTGAGAATCTAGGATATTATAAATAAGAGGTTAATTGGAGTTGTAAAGAAGGTATGGAAAATATGATTTAGGTTATCCTACCTCTCTCTCTCTCTCTCTCCCTAGGATTCTTCTCTCAAGTTTTTCATCTCTACCATTTTCTCTTGTAATTCAACTACAAGAAATGTAAAAACTATCCACAATTATTCTAATGGTTCTATAATTCCTCATACACAAATCCACCTCGTTACATCAACCTAACATCGAGAGCACATAATGCAAGATTCTTTGTCAGAAACTACGTCGTCCTCATAAATTTCTGAGTATGATTCCAAGAGAGTCCTAAATTGGATGCACTGGGATCACCAGAGATAAAAAAAAGTTATTATTTTACATAAATAATACACAGATTTTAATTTTAATGCAAAGACGCTCCCAAAATAAAAATGAAACAAAGTCAGAAATTGAACTGAAAGTATTTTAATATTTTTAGTTAAGTTATTTATAAAATAAATAAAAACAAGATACAACTATGGATTAACCTCATTGTAATGCGACGGCTAACTCAGAACTGATTTATGCTATTGCTACTCGAAGAACTTGGAAGTAGAAGTGAGGTGTGAGTCTTTGGAGAAGACTTAGTGAAAGACAACATACTCACTACATGCGTGCGTGGATAAAACCTTTATTAAAAGCATGCACGAACATACATGGATGCGTGTGTATGGCTTTAAAACATAATTAATACATAAGCTTTTCAATACAACTTGATAACTCAATATTCATTCAAAACATTGCACAAACTGATGAATGGAACATTAAGTAATTAAACATTCACAATTAGTAATACTCAAAAATCAACATTTCACTTATTCCAATTATTAATTCTTTCTTACATATTTATCTTGTTGCTTCTGATTATTAGGGAGATATCTAACTAAAAATTTTGCTCAAGCCTCATGGTATGGTATCTACCCGAACATCATAATATGTTATCATACAAGGTGCACTAGGCATCCTCTGTCGTTAACATACTGTTTCTAAGTTAGATATACTCCCCCTAATATTAATCTGATAGCATGATAATATGATTATGAACATTAACTGACCACATAACTGACTTATCTTGATTCACTTGTCATGTCAACTGATTGTAGTTGTGGCCTTATAACACGAACTTAATAAAGTGACGCCTAACATGTTTATGTCTCTTATGACTTAAAACTGATAATTCATCATTTAATAATCACGTGCTTATAACATTTATTAATAATAACAAATTATTAACTTCTTAATCAAGCATCAGCATACATATATTCGATCTCACACATCAACATAGGACCACTTCTTAAAACAATCTTTAAAATCGTCTAGGACTCACAACATTGTTCATATATTCTCCACTTACCAAAACTTAATCATTATTCATGTTTATCAGGTTATGTCACCTACTTCTTTCCCACTCATGCTTAGCAATTATCTCATGACCTTCTTATAACTTCTCGTTTGCACTTAACAACCTTTACTAACATTTTATCCGATCCTAACTTAGTCGTTATTGAGTCTGTCTGTATTGTTCTAACTGATTTAATCGTTACTAGGTCAACTCTTACTATCCTAATTAGCTTAATAATTTACAGGTTCACCGCTTTAATGTCAACAACCTACACCATCTTTGTTACTACTACTCATGATATCCGTTAAATTATTAACTAATTGGTTTAAACGTTACTAAGCTTTATAACAGTTCTCTATGTTATACTCATTTACTCATAACTTCTTATATACGCATCTCACAATTAACTTATGACTTACTCCGGAATAACAACCCTTTACATTAACTTGCTTATGAATTTCCTAACTTACTAACTAATTGATATTAACATCATTAAACATTACCATTCCATCAACTATTAGTGTCTATGTAGTTTCTTGCTAATTTACTCATGTTTTTTTTTTCTAATTACTACATCTAACTTGTTATACCTCCATAATTCCTACACTCTGTACTCATACCTTACTCATAACTAACTACTACTACTACTACTAATAATAATAATGATGATGATGATGATGATGATGATGATGATGATGATGATGATCTTAAAAGCATTTAAGAACATAAACAAGTAGAGAGTTATCTAGATAGACATTTTGAACATTATGGTTTAGCTGTTCTTGAAATATTCGGCTTTACGTTTTTGCCCTAATCTACATGACATGATACATGACACCGGGCATCACGGGCTATCATGTCCAGGTTTTACGGTCTTGCCCTAAATCTACATGAATCATATTCTACTTTACAATTGTACAAGGTATACTAGGATCAACGCAGACTATCACTGACTTAGAGTTCTATCATAGATATAACTCACATAAAAACACTTTAAATACATAACATAACATGATCATTATCACATAACCCTTTAACTGATACTGATAGCATAACATGACTTAATTTCATAAATGATCATACTGATAACTTTCTAACAAGAGTTATCTTTGTTTACTTTTTATATAATTTTTTAGTTAGCATAGTTTAGGATCCAATGAATTTGAGGCATGTTTATTGGGACTTAATTATCTTCTTATCTCTAGTATGTTTGATGTTTGTTTAGGTGTTTCAAGGCTCGAAATGCAAGAAAATGAGCCAATTATGAGTCAGAGAGGCGTCTTGCGCGAGACATGCTACGTTTCACGTGAAACATAGCAAACAAAAAGCAAGGATTGGGATTCTGGAAAGCGTCTCGCACGATACATATTTACGTCTCACGCAAGACATAGCAAACAGAAAGCAAACAATTGGATTTTAGTGAGGCGTCTCGCGCTAGACGTGACCTTATCTCACGCGAGACATGCTAGACAGAGAGTGAAAAATAAGATTCAGTGAAGGTGTCTCGCTCGAGACACAATGGATTTCACGCGAGACACGATCGCAGAGGCCCAAAACGAGTGAAAACCTAGGTTAAAACGAGCTAGAGAAAAGAAGACCAAACCATTCAGCATCCATTCACGTTTTTCACTGTTTTTGTCGTCATTAAGGTGGAGAGAAAGAGAAGGCACTAGGAGTCAAAATACTAAGGAAGAAGACTGATTTGTTCGTGATTCAACCCCAAATTAAGCTTTCCTATCTTTTATGTATTTTCCTATCTTTTCATTATTGATTGTTGATTTCAGTTTTTCTATCATGAACTAATTCCCTTCTCGAGTAGCAATATTTCCCTAGCTATCGTGGCCTAGGTGCTTGGGTAGTGCGTTAAGACTAACTATTAGGAATCTGTGGACTCAGGTAGTGTATCTCTAACTATCGTGGCCTGTATACTTGGGTAGTGCGTCATAAACAAGATACAAATATTACTCGGGAACCGTCTATCTGGATATCCTTCTTATTTAATGATTATGTTTCGAATAAATATTATGTTTTTATTGTAAAGTATCACTATTATAAATGGTTTATGCTTGTTATATAGTATGTATTGCATTGCATGTCATGTTTTCGAAGTGTCCCATGTCGCCGTGCGGACGGCCATTCGCTGAGACTCTCCCTAGAGTTCTCACCTCTCAACTTCCCCCTCCAGTTACATGTTACCAAGCAGAGCAGCAGTGCATGGAGTTTATGATCAGTGTAGTGACGTCAGAATTCAAGAGTCATTAGTTCACCTTGAGGTGAAGCTACCTATAGGACATGTTGGTTTTATTTTATTTTGTAATCGAGTCATGCCTAGAGTGTCCAATTGTATACAAGCAGGATCTTCAGACTAGTCGCATATTTTATGGTGTATATTTATGTATATTGTAAATGAGTTTATGTTTATTCACAAAAGGAAAGTTTTATTTGTTTTTAATTAAAGCTAAAATACATGTTTTTTTTAAAAGCGTTTTTAAGATGTTTCTGTAAGGGAACTAGTCCATTCCGTGCCGGTAACGACTTTTGGGTCCTTACAGGCAATCTCAGCAGACTCACTTAGGACTTGACGTTCTTGTTGAAGAACAAGAGAATATACTCTACTAGGAGGATGTAGTGGATCCATGAGTAGGATCTAAGATGTAACTCCAGAAAATTGATCGTTTAATCCTTTCAGAAAACGCATGATACAATCTTGATTGTAGTATTCCTTACAAATGCATTGTAAACCACAATTGCAAGGAGTTAACGGTCTAAAATTCTAAAGTTCGCTCCACATGCTTTATAATTGAGTAAAGAACCGGTCCCTGAAAGATTACCTTCCCTCATTAAGTAGAGCTATTCTTGGAGATCTGCTGTTCTCGAGTGATTTCCTTGAGCGAATCTTAGCCTCAACTCAGTCCAAAGTTCAAAATCACTTCCAATCAGCATCACACTTTGTGCGATCTTTGTAGATAATGCACGAACAAGCCATGATAGCACCAAGATATTGTTCCTTTCCCAAACATATTGTTAAGAGAGTTCTGATACCATATATAACAAATTCCATGGCGGCTTGAGCTACTTGAATGAGTGAACACGAGGACGCAAAGAACGAACGAGAGGAGAGCGAGGATGGGGCATGGAAAATGTGGAAAATGAAAATGAAAGCGTGGAGAGCTTCTCTGAGCTCTGGGTACAATTTATATACAACTATTGTATCTAACAAACTTACTAACAGAAATGCTGGCTAGGCTAACTTCCTAAACTACCATAACTAACAGCCACATGCTTAGCACACGAGCTCCATAAATACATTAAGATATCAATTCTCAACGAAGTACTCATACAGTCTCTCCGAGCACTAATCATGTAGCAACACTCAACATGCAGGTGATTGAGAATATCGTTTTCATAAAAGGTCCCACATGGACGTTTCTAAAATGTTGTTCATGTTTTTTTAAAATAACATAATATATATATATATATATATGTATATATATATATAGCTGTTGAAATGCTTCCAATGTACCAATTTGCAAGTATAAACTAAACTGAAGATCGATTCAAAGTTGGTCCACAGTATTTCTTCTTTGATTTGAAACACTGAATCTAAACATTTGATGGG
>QANU01078815.1:300694-326243 GCA_003254905.1 Nissolia schottii | reverse complement strand
AAAAAAGAACTATATTAATCCCCTATTTAGTTATTGTTTTAATTTCTCATTTTTATTTAATGTACTGACACAATTTGCAATTTTAAACTTTAATTTTATGAACAGTAATTGAACGCCAAATATACAAAGATCAAAGAATAAAATATCTGTAATCTCTTTTGACCCAAACGATCCCACTTGTATAGGTGCAATGTGCAGGCATTTGACTACTACAGAATCGCCCCCGGGCGAGTCAAGCCCCCAACTTCTTGAAGATGTTGATTTTGCATCAAATTATTGAGAACCCATATATGCAATAGAACTGAAATTTTGATACAGAGAGATGATGACATTTGTATAAATTACATATTACTTACAATTATTGAACTGTTCTATCCAATAATGTTTGGGCCACCAGTTGACACGGATTCTTACAAAGTGTAAGGATATTGGTTAAAATTTTATAAGTGAAAGTGTTTTATTAAAAAATGTGAATTTCAAAATTTTAATATATTAAAATTTGTAAAAACTCAAACCTTATTATTTTTGGTTTCTTAACCACTGTTCTAAGAATATTAATTAACAAAACCCTTATTTTAATAGATTTCAAGAACGATAATTGATTTATTTTTTAATGACTCAAATCTCATTTTTTTTTAATGGTTTCAAATGTGAGATCAAATCAAATATAAAATTATTTTTTATTTTCATTAAAAGAAAAATTAATAATACTTGTTAAGGAGTTTAGAATAGAAAGTTTAACAATTTTTAATGCATTGAAAAACTAATAATTTTATAAATGCAAACACCTTGAAGATTTAAATATATTAAATGCATGTGTTAAAAGAATCAAACAAAAAGAGTAATTTTTAAGGGTTTAGGGAGCCATTAAGCCAAAATGGTACCAGATGAAGAGGCTAAAGTGGTAGCCGTTATCAAAATTCAATTTCCTTCGTCTCCTTTACTAGTAAAAATCTCAAAATTAAACAAATTTAATAATATTTTACAAAATTATCCTTATTAATCTCTCATCTATTACTCTATTTCTTTTTCACTACTACCCTCAACTAAGGATATACGAATAAAAAGATAATTAGTGCTCAAAGGTGGACAAATAAAAAAAAAATCAAAAGGAGTATTTTTAAAAATTTCTTAACTATATGCAAGAATAAGGGCCGAGCTACCCTTGCTAAGGGGGTCATGGCCCCCCTAAAAAAGTTATTTCTTGTTAATTCCCCCCCCCCCTCACCCTCAAAAATATTTTTATACTTGCATTTTAAGATACGAAGTCCTTGATAATAGGATACATTTCCCAGATCCAAATCCAAAAAAGGCATAGCATGAGATTTCAGCACCAGAAAAGGGTAGATGATTGAGCATTAGTTCATTAACAGAACAAACCAAAGGGTAGATGGTAAAAATCATCAAAAGTTGCAGATTCTCAAGTCACCTCTAATACACACCATCCACCAGCTCCCTGTCTAGTTGGAGCCATCCATCGGTTGGCAGCAGTGCCAGATCTGATCCAGTGGTCAGGAAGGAACGACCATTCTGAGCATTGAGATGAATATGAGAGAGAGAGAGAGAGAGAGAGAGAGAGAGAATATGAGAAGGAGAAGAAGTGAGGAATAACTCAAATTTAATTTAATAGTTTAATATCATTATAATACCTTCCCCATATATAAGTTTAAAATTGGGAGAATATGTTTTTCACAACACTTGATAAAAAAATACAAATACTAAATTTATATAAAAATATATAAAATTTATGTATTTTTAAAAATATTAAATGATATATAAACTCAAAACTTATTATTTAAGTTTATTTTAGTTAAAATATGTTAGCAAAATCTTATATTTTTTTCCTTTAATTTTTTTTAATAGAAAAATGAGTCAAATGGCGAAACACCGACGCTGATATGTACATGTTATATTTACTTCACCTACAATGTAGTGCAAAATAAGTTTGCACATTAACTTTACATTTGACCAAATCATGGTCTTTATTTTGTATTGTTCATTACATGAAAAATAAAAATGTAATACTTAGTCACATTATATATTTTGTATAAAATATGATTAAAAAATAACAAATTATTTTTTAAAATTATTTTTTCATATTTTTTTATACAAAGTTAAATTATATCTACGTTAACACTAATAAACTAATCGTGGATAACAAAACATTTATCGTGTACCGCGCGCGGATTCGAACATTTGTATAAGAGTTCTGCTACACGTACATCAAAAATCATACACCATACATACACTTCGTAATTATATACATAAAGTTTGTGTTTTAACTCATGTAATGTTTGTGCACTTAATTAAGTATAGTTGAGAGTATAATTTACAAGTTTATAATGCTTGTGCATTAGTGAAAATAAAGTTTGTGCATTATTAATGGTGTATGTATGAGTGTATGAAATTGAGTGTACATGTAACATTTTTGCTTGTACAAATACTTTTTTTAAGTTCTTCACCTCAATTCCATTGCCTTGGGGGCTGCGGCTGCACGTCGGTAATGTCTTCAAGATGTCACATTCTCCCAATTTTGAGCTTGATGTTTTTTTTTTTCCTTTTAAATTTTTGAATAGAAAAATATGAATCAAATGGCAGGTCTATTTCGGCACCTGTCATTGAAAGAACATGGTTGAATCGACCCGCTATCCGTGTAGGATGGGAAGTTTTATTAATTAATTATTATTATTATTATTGCAAGTTGGAGAGATTCGATTTCAGCACTGGCAACGCCATTTGTGCATGTTCATCACTATATAAATATATATAGCACTTCATAAATAGACAGAGTGGTCGTCCATATCCATATATTATATGTCTACAACAAAAATGGCTGTTTCAGAACTTAGAGTTTCATCTCTTACAAGACAACTTCATCGTCAAAGTTCATGGCCATCCACGCATCAACCATTGAACTTGTCGCTACAAACATCAAAACAAGGGATCAAACATAACAAGTTATCGATCAAATCCATTGCTTTTCGTGACAAGGTGCCTTTCTAACCATTTATTTTCTTCTTCTTTTCTAACCTTATAAATCAAGTGTTGAGGTGGGATTATTATAGTTTGAGTGGTAGATTATCTTATTATACCCACAATGATTAAATTTTTGAGTTGTTTTTTTAAAAATAAAATTTTGAGTTTGAGTATTATGGATAGAGAAATATAATGTTGCTAGTCAAGCTCCTAATACTTTGAATATATATTTGATGGTATAAACATTAAAAAAAAATGAAATGCACACAACCATCATCTTCCGTCTTGTTAACATCCATAGGACAATGAGCGTGTCTCCCTCCTAGTCATGAAGTTCTTTCTTTGAAATAGAGAAACTGATAGACATGATTTATTATAGTAAATACACATGTTTTTACAGACACTCTCATTTATATCAATTATTAACGAAACTAAGTTCTTAAAATAGGTAGTAGGATTAATTTATCTATTTTTTCCCTTAAAATATTATTAACACTTTATATTTTCTATAACTTTTATCTATCTTTAATATGTGAAGGGGACATATATTTTCTTTGAAAGTAGTTGTCTAATTTTTAGTAATTCAGTCTTTTAATATGAATATAGTACTAGTAATTTTTGTTTTTCAATGTCTTTTTAATTGTTTTTATTAATGATTACATAAAAAAGAGTATAGTATAAAATTTATTAGTAAAATTAACAAGAATAATTTCGTCGACTTAATATATTTTTCATACCATTATCAAAATTATTAATTATTTTTTGTAATTCGTATGACAATCGTAATTTGACAACTATTCAAAAATGAGGGGAGTATAATCAATGGTAAATTTTTCTGATTGGTGTGCCTATTTAGTCCTCAATTCAAAATCTCACAATAATGTTGGGTAATTTGACTTTTAAGAAGATTTATCAAACGTCAATTTCTTGAGTTTTTTACTTTTTTGCTTCTGAAAAAACTATTTACCGAAATATCTCTATTTGGAAACTATTTCTTAAAATACCACGGTTTTAGCTGACGTGGCATTGCTATACATAATATACCACACACACACTATAATAAGGAGGTAAAGGCAAAACAATATGCAAAAAATATGGTTTCTCGGACAAGCTCCGAAAGCACAAAAAGCAATTTTTGCAAAAAGGCTGAGATAGCCCAAACGGCTTGGACTCATGCACGCGAGCCAACTCCCTTCTTAACTCTTTTTACAAATATAACAATTACTAAAAGTATATAAACACTTAAAATGTTTGTGATCTAACTAATGTGAGACTAAGACTTTTGAAATACATAACATTTTCTAACAAATGACATAACACTTAAAAGGTTCTTGGATGCCATAAATTATTTTTTGTTGGATTTTATTTGTTGGATGCCAACAGGATCCGCATCAAATCACGTCATAACTTAATTTTCTTTTGGGTACATGTCATAACTACGATCTGATTCCATTTAAACTAACTTGTTTTCCCCGTGAAGTAGGGGATGAATATATTATATGTCAAAAAGAAATGATTCACTGTAATCGAGAGTTAGATATAAGCAAACTGTATTTCTTGCACAAAAAAATGTTTAAATAAGATCTCGTGATCTGATAGTGTAATTTTTTATTCACATCCTGATAACGTAATTTGAATGATTAGTTTACGATAAAATAGTTGTATTTAAATAAACTAAGACATTAAAAATGGCTTCTACTCAACAAAAGTGTGAAGTCTACCATAAAAATAGAAAAAATGAGGACAATAAATCTTACATATTTATAGGTGTGATTATTAGTTCTCAATAATTAGATTGTTCAAATATATATAACATCTCTTATATTTTATTATTTATTGAATCCTTTAAAATCGTAAACTCCGACTCATAAAAGTACCCATCATTAGTTTTTAAGTTTTGTTATATAAATTCATTTGGTGTATGATTTATTATTGAAAATTTTTTAATAAAATTTATACCATAATAAAATTTTATTCAATTACAATTAAAATATTATTCAATACAAGTGTCTCACATCAAATAAATACACATAATTTTTCCATATTTTTTCCTCCTCTCCTCTCTCTCTCTCTATCCCTCCTCTTTTCTTCCTTGAGTGTTGTTGTCTACTAACATCAACTGGGACAAAAGTCATTGAGAAATTCTTAGTTTGTGACCTCAACTCATATTTGAAGACACACAATAAAAATAGATCCTATTACTTTTATTATGTGTTTCACCTAGTACTTTTAGATCTTATTTAATGAGACTTACTCTTTGTGTATATGTGCTAAAATATGAGAGGTTGATCTTGTGATTAAATAAGAATTTTTTAATATCAATATTTCTCATTATTTATTGATTTCAAAGATCAAAGCGTTTTTTTTTCCCTTCTTTCTCTTCTTATTGTTAGTTATTTTTTTCTATTTTGGGTTTAAATGATGTTGTTGGTGTTAGTTGGCACCTCTCGAAACTGATCCTAGCACGACTAGCTTGGAGACGATTAAAAGAAGCAGCAAAGAGGCATTGCTAAACTCGGGCGGTGCAGTGGGAACATTGAAGATGATAGACATCATCCAACGGCTGGGAATAGGGCACCATTTCGAAGAAGAGATCAATGAATTATTGCTCGGAAGATCAGTGTGTCATTGGGACGCAGCAGCTCAAGACCTCTTTGCCACAGCCCTTCACTTCCGTCTCCTGAGGCATAATGGCTTCACTACTTCTTCTGGTATACATTTTTTTCTTTTATTTTGTTACCTTTTCATTTTCCATAAAAGTTATTTTCTTCGCGAAGATAAAAGTCTCTGAGTAAGTAACTCTAATATTGTTATGATCCACATTCCACTCATTAAATGATGTGTTAGACTCGATACTAGGTAACACCCTTGCCCTCACTTTCAAGTTAAAACCAACATCTAAATTTTATATTACTATACTATGTTACATACTCCCCCATGTATGCATGCATATTTTTCTCACAATTAATTATAACGAAAATGATTGGGGGTACACCCCAATCATGTCACCCATACATCCATTATGTACAAAATACGAAAATTAATTAGTGTATGTTGTATTCCGTGCAAATCGCGAAATTACCTAACGATTACGCGACTGATGCACACACTCCCACGAGATTTTCCCTTACACCCACGTGCACAAACTTTATATATTAAAGTGCACAAACATTATGTATTACTCTGCACAAACTTTAGAGATTAAAATTCGTATAAATATTTAGTAAGCGTGTTTTTCATGTTTTTAATGTTTGTGCACTCTCGTTCTCAATATTTGTGCAATTACTTTGTTAAAGTTTGTGCTTTGATGCTCTAAACATTTGTTAACATGAAACACAATTATAACTAGAAACACCACATGTGCGGAAACTTTATATATTAAAGTGTACATACTTTAAAGATTAAAATTCGCATTAATATTTTGTTAAGTTTTTAATGTTTATGCACACTCGTTCTCAATGTTTGCACAATTACGTTGTTAAAGTTTGTGCTTTGATGCTCTAGATGTTTATTAACATGAAACACAATCATACCTAAAAACACCACACGCGCACAAACTTTATATATTAAAGTGCACAAACATTATATATTATACTGTACAAACTTTAAAGATTAAAATTCGCATAAATATTTTATAAGTGTGCACAAATCTTAAGTATCAGAATGCACAAACTTTATCAATTCTAACATGTATATTTCACAAGAAACCCATATAATACATACAAATTATCAATGCATAAGCTTTATACACTAAATTGCACAAACTTTATGTACTAAAATGCACAAACTCTATAGATTGAATGCACAGACTTTTCGAATAATTTTGCAAACGATTTCCACAAACACAAACAGTAGAGGTCATCCAAAATTTCATAATTAAATCACATACAAAGATCGAAAACCAAGAAAAGTTCAAAAACTTGCAATCAACTGTGAAAACTCTAAAAAGTTATAGTTTTGAATCCGAAACATAAATGTGGGCGTTCGTCGTTGAGTGTTTATCGCTTGATGGTGAATGCTTCATCATCCTTCGTTCAGTGGTGGTTTTAGTGGAATTCGGGCAGTGATGATGTTGGTTTTGCGAAGGAGATGTGGAAACATGAGCGGTTTCTTTATTGCATGTATAGACGCACACGTGATAGGCGACTGAGTGAACGTGGGAGACGAGGGTTGTTTGGGAGTTAATTTGTGGGTCCATTCATATAAAAACGGAAGTAGATGTATAGTGAATGTTAGGAGGGTATATATATAGCAAGACTGTAATTATAAAGAGAAATGTGTCACATGAGTAATTCTAAAGTATACATTGTCCAAATATGTGTGTAAAATAGTAAGGAGGACCATAACAGAAGTGCAATTGGCATTAAAATACATTTACACTAGCTAGATATATTTGAGTGCATAAAAAATGAGGCCGTAGTTCCTGCACATATTTAAGAATTTGTCATATTATATTCTCATATACCACTTTAGTTATCTAAATATTGTTGTTCCTTCATATTGATTGGCCGCAGACGTTTTCAAGAAATTTTTGGACAAGAATGGGAATTTCAAGGAATCACTCACTAGAGACATATGGGGTATGTTAAGCCTATATGAGGCATCATTTTTAGGGGCAGAAGATGAAGGAATACTACAACAAGCCATGGAGTTCTCAAGGGTTCATCTCCAACAATCAATCCCATACTTGGGACCTAAATTTGGCAAGCAAGTTTCCAGAACCTTAAGGCTTCCAAGGCACCGCAGAATGGCCAGGTTAGAAGCCAAAAACTACATTGGCGAATGTAGCCAATCAAGCAGCCAAACCCCAATATCTCTTTTGGAATTGGCTAAGCGAGACTATGACATGGTTCAGACCCTGCACCAAAGAGAATTAGCTGAGATCACAAGGTGAGCTACAGTTTGTGCATGGCCATAACAAACAATTGAACTAATTTAGGAATTAAAATAAGAAAAATAATAGTCAGGAATTTTCTCAAAATTGAATTTTCAGAATTATTTAACATTCGATTAAATAAGTGAATCATACTACTTCGTTTCATCACTGACTCTTAGTATTATTGGTTTGTATAGGTGGTGGAAAGAATTGGGACTTGTTGAGTCTCTTGGTTTTGCCAGAGATAGACCAACAGAGTGCTTTCTATGGACAGTGGGGATTTTCCCAGAGCCACGTCATTCTAATTGCCGCATTGAACTTACAAAAACCGTCGCTATTTTGTTGGTTATGGATGATGTCTTCGACACTTATGGCTCATTTGATGAACTTGTTCTTTTCACCGAAGCAATCAGAAGGTATGCACCTAGAATTTTGTGATGCGTGTTAAACTTTAGGAATTGGTTTACAATTAACAATAAAATACTATTTTTTATTATTTACAGGTGGGATCTTGATGCAATGGAGCAGCTACCTAACTATATGAAGATTTGTTACATGGCATTGTATAATACCACTCATGAAATTGCATACAGAATTCAGAAAGAGCACGGACTAACTGCTGTTTCCTACTTGAAAAGAACGGTAAGTATCTAAACAGAGAAATGTTATTTGTTCTCGTTGTTTATGGAACATCGTGTTGATTTATTAGTTATCTATCATTAGATGAGATCTTAATAACGTTCATATCTCATTAAAATTTCGTCTAATTGTAAATGACTAATGAGTGTGTACAGTGTCTTATTTGAATACCCTTCAAAATTGACACATATATAACAGGTTAATGAGAGATTTGTGATTAATTTTGCAGTGGATAGACATATTTGAAGCATTTCTAGAAGAGGCCAAATGGTTCAACAGCGGATACATGCCAACTTCTAGAGAGTATTTGGACAATGGGGTGATTTCTGCAGGATCATACATGGCCTTGGTGCATGCAACTTTCCTCGTTGGGGATGGTATCTCAAGGGAAATTATTACAATGATGAAACCATATCCTAGGCTCTTCTCTTGCTCTGGGGAAATTCTTCGACTTTGGGACGACTTGGGCACCTCTAAGGTATTTCAATATATTCCTAATCTTAAGATATATACGTTTACACACACATTTTTGTAGTTAATAGCAATAATTTTTTCTTATATTAAATTTTCACATGGTTCTATTATAATATGATCTCTCATCATTTGATTTAGATGATAAGATCCAAATAAGACATGAAAAAAAAAAAATTGGTTACTGATCGAGTTGGAAGACTTTGTATTACATTTCTCATCAAGTTAATAAAATTCAAAGAAGAAAAAGAAAAATTATAATGGGTATAAAGATGGGAAGGAAAAACAAGCATAAATGATTTTGGAGGTCATGAGTATAATGGTGAAATATTCCAGGTCAAAGTCATCCACCAATTTTATGAATGGAGAATGAGTAGAATGTCACTATGTACTAGTTAGTGATGCATTTTGAAATTTTGCATTGCTTCAAAATAGTTTACATGATGATCCCTTATGATTTGCAGTTTGTGGAAAAGTTGAAAAAGCAGACTTGGCAAAGTTTCACCCACTAAACACTTATCTAGAGTCATTACTGTCAGTAATATCAATTATCATAACTAGATTAGTTCCATAATTAATCTGTGAGAAAAATATAAGGTATATAACAATCGAGGTTCGCTTACTTTACTTGAGAGTCAAAAGGGTTCACAGTGATTACCACCAAAGTAAATAACTCACTGATTGAATCAGTCATTTTGAGTATAAATTATTATTTAAAATGGAACATCATAGTATATACATGTATGACAATAACATAGGTCACATTTTTGCCACTAATTTATATTAATTAAATTTGACATAAGATGACTCGTACCCGTAGTTAGTACTCATTAATTGGTTCACATAATTTCCAAAATCCAAATTGCAGGTACATAGAAAATTGATAGGATTGTTGATGATATTATAACAAGAAAGTGGACAATGTGATGGGAAATTGATTGTGCTTTATGTTATGCAGGAGGAAATGGAAAGAGGGGATAATGCTTGCAGCATACAGTGCTACATGAAGGAAAATAATGTTACGGACGAAAATGAAGCAAGGGAGCACATAAGGGGTCTCATAGGGAAGTTGTGGCCAGAGCTCAATGGTCTTGCCATGACCACGACTGCTCTGCCTTCATCAGTAGTGAAAGCTGCTCTTAACATGGCCAGAACTGCTCAGGTCATTTATCAGCATGGAGATGATCAAAGCACGTGCACAGTTGATGACTATGTGCAAACATTGGTCTTTTCACCCTCAGCTAGCTATTGAGATCATATACCAATGTTCTGCTATATGAATAGTATTCGTGGTATGTGTAAATCATGTAGGATTCCAACGTTGTTATTAATTTTTCTATCTATCTTTTTCTTTGGTTAACCAATCAAAACGCTATTGCAACGCAACTCTGCAAGTACAATGACGTTATGATAGGGCTGGGCGGACCGGGTTTTTGGACCATGGACTCCATGCAATTGAGAAGCCCAATATTTGAAAGAGTCCATTAGTTTCAGATGCCCTTACTACAGGCCTAAAAAGACTCAAATTAATTGAGTAGCCAATATTTGAAAATTTTGCTTAACAATTTATTTGTCATAGTTAAGACAGGATTTTGCATTCTGACCAAAAAAACAAAATGGGTAGCATTTTGCAGTAGAGGCTAAGGTGCAATGGCCATTAGGTAGAGTGTAATTAGTTGTATTCTTTACAAGTTGATGTATTAGTTTCATTGTTGTAATTAGACGTTGGTGTTTGTTAATTAATCGACGAAAGTTTATTGACAAAAATAAAATATAACCTAATCCCCTTCCTTCCATCCTAATCATCTTTCCCCTAAAAAAATACAGTTCAAGTATTGTACACTTCAGAAGCAGCCACCCAATAACCACTTAACATAAAAACAAACATTATATAACAAAAAAAATATTGTCAACAAACATTTTTGTGCACTCGTTCATGCATGAGTTTAATATTACTACAAAATAGAGAAACAACATTGTTACAAAACATTTCTGCTGACTCGTGCACGCATATGTTTAATATTACTAATTTTTTGTGTTTGACCATGTGTGTTTATTTATTTTGTAAGTGGTTGTTGAGCCGTTTTTGGTGTGTACAACTAGCATTTTTGCTTAAAAAATGTGAGTGTTCTCTCTCTTTCTTTTTCTTTTTTCAATTTAGAATTTAAAATAATTAGATAATTGAAAGAGAAAAGAAAAATGGGATTGCTTGAATGAGATTGGTCAAAAATCCCCTCAGGGTGATGACGGACAAGGCACAAAGCTAATATGTGAAAATTTCCTTTATCAGACATACATATATACTAATTAATGATAAAAAAATCACACATAACAAAATCATATAAAAAATTAATATGTGAAAATTTGTTCTCAATTAATATATAATATTATCAAAATAAAAAATTATATAATAATTAATAATTTATTATAATTATTATTATTATTATATGATTTAATATCTTGTGCTCAACCACATTATCCTATTGGTTGCTAAATTAATTAAAATAATATATATACAACTAATATATATTAACATATCAACATAATATCAACACGTATCTTCTAATATATATATATATACACACACACACACACAAAACTAATATAAATTAACATGCTCAGGAGTCAACTATATCTTAACATATCAAAATAATACAACTAATGTATATATTAACATAATATCAAAACATATATCAATACATACATACATATATATATATATATATATATATATTATCATATCAACATAATACAACTAATATATATTAACATAATATCAACACACACACACACACACACATATATATTAAAACTATATATATATATATATATATATATATATACACACAATAAAACTAAATATCTAAAAAATTAAAACTACAACTAAATATATAAAAATTAAAAAGTACAACTAACTTGCCAGCGGCGGCGATGATGATGGCGGTGGAGGCCAGGTGGTGGAACAACTGGGTGACGCCGAGAGGAAGCGGAGGAGGAAGGGGAAGAGTAGAGGAGAGAATGGAAGCGAGGTAGGAGGGACGGAAGAGCACTATATATAAAACAATTACCGTCAGATTTTTCTGACGGTAACTCTACTAATGACACAATCGTTGGGACTACGAGAAAATGTGTGATCTTTCATACTCCGAGACTGTTACTGTCGATTTTTTTCCGACGATAACCACTCAAATATTACGCAGATGGAAAACACGTGCACCTATTCATAATTCCAGATCGTTACTGTCAGAAATATCCAACGGTAACTATTTGAACGTTACACGCATGGAGAACACACGCACCCATTCACACTTCCAGACCATTACCGTCAGAATTTGTTGACGGTAATTGGTTTAGCGTAACACACGTGGGATAAAAGTGTGCCTCTTCAAATTCAGACTCTTTTACCGTCAGGAATATCCGACGATAACAACCCCAACGTCACTTGCATCGAGTGCCCCTTATATTTCCAACTGATTACCATCGGTAAAAATCGATGGTAATACTTTCACCTAAACCCACGCCACATGCCGCCAAATGTTACCGTTCATTTTTCTGTCGGACTTTGTTTTCTGACGGTAATCATGACCAAAAGCAATTCAATTCGTCTTAGAAACCATTACTGTAGGATTTTCCATATTTTCCGACGGTAATATCGTCGGATCATGTTCCGAAGGTAACTTTTCGATGGTAATTCCCTTGTTTCTAATAGTGTAATATGAGTGGATGATATACTTGACTTTGAATTAACTTTAAACTATTCTACTTCAAAACACTTTTAGCTTGATTTCAATTTGTTTGTAGAACCTTGATCAATGTTCTCCTTGTTGTTGAATGAAGATGTGATAGGACTTCCTTGCTCAGTAGACATTGAGTTGAGCATAGACATATCAGGAGCTGTGTTCAACAATTAAGTAAACATAAGATAGAGAAAAGAATTTTCAAATTTATCATAAATTAAAGTGTATAATAATTGACAACAATGTCTATCTCACGAAGCTGAATTTCAATTAAAGGATTTGAGCGAGTAGGGGTGTACAACAAGTCGGGTAACTCATTTAACACGTTGACTCAACTCAAAAGTTATTTTTGGTCGATTGAGTCAGGTCGTTGGGTCGTTAAGTCAAAATCGGTAAACCCAGATTTTTTGTAGGGTCGGTTGTCGGTTTTAAGTATTCTAAAACTGACTCGGTTGGTAATTCAATAGAAGATATATATATATATATATATATATTAATTGTAAAAAAATTAGAAACTTGACCCATCCCACCACATAATCTCATTTCACACTCTCTGGTTCTCAATTCTCACACGACAACATATATCAATTGTTGTTAAATTGATACATATTTTTATATAAAGAAAAATACAAATTTTTTTATTAAAAACATAGTTCTTTTTACTAAAAATAATACCATTTTTTTATAACGCCAAATGTCCCAAAAAAAATACCTAAAGACCTATCTAAAAACTCTCAAAATAATGGATAAAAGTTATGAAAAAAATATCTCGATTACTCGGCGACTCGTTTGACTCATTTGACAATCCAACAAGTCGACTTGAGATGAGTCACCCCATTCAAAACTACACAACTTGACTCATTCGAATCGTCATTGGGTTCGTCGGATGGTTAAGTTTATCTGAACAATATAACTCAAATTATTCGACATACACTCTTACCTGCGAGGCGTTATCGATTTTGCTTGTTTGCTTCTGCCCAGAGTGGGCAGTTTAGATGTATTTGTAGGTTGAACAACATTACTTGAAGTACACATTCCTCTTAATACAAATAGATATTTATAAAGAATCATTAAAAAATTTATAGAGCTGTTGTTGTGATTACCTTGCTAAGTTAATTAGAAAGACAAAGAACTTAGACTCTCAATTTTGTTGTTTGCCTATTTGGCAAATATTCACATTTACACCTTATAAAAGTAGAGAAAATTTTTTATGAGTGATAATAAGTGAAACATCCTTAGCTAACTGCTTACGCTTAAGTCGTACGCAATGCTCACTAGGTTGTTTATTACTTGGTGGGAATACTTATAGTCCGTTATTATTCTTCAAAATACTTACTCCTGAAAATATGGAACGATTTCAAACTTTTCTTTTCATAGTTTATTTCATAAGATAGGAGCCGTGCGTTGGATAGAAAATTTAATACAAGCGATAGAGCCTTTATGCTTAACGGTTATCAAGCATACATCGAACAACAGATAGATAAGCAAGCATGTGGTCCATCACAAATATTTACAGGAAGTCACATAGTTATTACAGTAATATATAATCATTAAGTTTGTCAATATACAACATAGGTCTACAAACATAAGGGCTAACTGGAACACATTTCACTTAGCTCTTGCAAAACTCTCCCTTGTCCTGGTCGCTTGGGGGGTCCACCTCACATCCTTGCCCTTCACATCTCCTCGTGCGGCTCGACAGAGTCCTCGTAGTACGGGTGGTCGTAAGGTCTTGGTCATAAACGAGTGGGGTGAGAACGTTTCGTTCTCAATGGGAGTACTAGTTCGTTACTATCGTTTTGTTACTCAGTTCTGATCCAGGCCGCTTAGGGGATCTCTAAGTGTACATGTATACTAACATCCCTACTGATTATTATTATTCATACTAGTCCTGAGCAGCTTTATCTACGTTACTAAGTGACTAGGGAATCTAATCTTGCTTTCCTAATTATAGGTTCTCGTGCTTTCTAGTCCTAACCGGCTAGGTATCATGTCTTGTGATCACGCACCCACGTAACTTGTACTTAGTGGGGCAGTCTTGTGAAGCTGTTTCACTCGACAAAGCCCAACACGTACATGTACATACATACACACATACTTACATATACATACTTACTTATAGTTACTTACATACATACATATACATACTTACATACACACATCCATACATACATCTCATGCATGAAGGGGATCTGGAGTTTTCTTACGCGTCCTGTGGCGGCATCCTTCTTGTTACACAGTCCTTCCACCTTTGTAGTAGTGTCCGACGGCTACAACCTACTTGTGTTTCCTATCGTTGACGACCCAGTAGCGCTTGAACCGGTGTGGTAGCTAGCTAGGTAAAGCTCATAGGAGGAAGACATCGGGCAATGATAGGCACAACCACCCAGCTGAGGGGATGGTGAGGGATCGACCTTGTGAATCGACCGGGTCGGCCCTGTGACTCGACCTTGCATAACTTTATTCGTTTTCTTTTATGGGCCCATTCTTAATTCAAGCCTGTGCCTGTATCGTAGTAAGGCATGTGCCTTCATGGTCAAGCATGTGTCTGTATTCATACCTTCAGGCTTGTGCCTGTGTTATCGTGGTCAGGCTTGTGCATGCGTTCATAACCAATCCATCTTGCTAAATTGGTGACGTGCCAAGAGAGGGGATCATCTTAATCATATAACTATGTTCTTTAAGGCACACTAGACCCTCTGGGGTCGGAGCCTCTTAAGATATCAATTTTTCCCTAAGATTTAGTTATGATCTTTTAAGACATTAGGTGATAACTTCTAGTTATTTACAGTCGTCCTAAGTCGTAACGACGACCGATTCCTCACGATGCATGCTATTATAAGTACAACACATAATGACATAGTTACTCTAATCATGGTACATAAAATTCAGGGGTTTGGTGTTTTGTTGGAGTGTGCAGGCCCATGGAACTGTTATGTTGGTTGTGGTTACTTAATTAAATTCTAATAATGTAAACGTTTGGTAGTATGTAGTGACAGGAAATAGATTTTGTTATATATATATATATATATATGAATGAAAGTGAGCTAAAAATATAATGGCAATGTATAATATAGCAACGAAAAACAATTATTATAGTATTATGCTATTGAAAAGTAATATAAAACTACTTATATTTTAAGTTACAATAAATATTATAAGGTAATGCAGTGCGCTTACATTAGATATAAAACTCACTACTAATAAAAGTACTAAGTAGATTGTAGCTAGTTATAAAAATTTATAGTATTTACACATATTATTAAAAACATTGTATAGGGGAATATGGTTGTCTTTCTAGTGCTACTTATCAGAGACTCTTATGTAATTACTGTTAATGGTATTTATTTTACTTAGTAACTACTATTATATTTGGATACTTCATTATGCATAAGTTATATATTAAGGATAGTATTACAATTAATGTACTAGTAGTGTACAACAAAAAAAATCATATAAACAGATCATAGTAAGGCACGAGAAAGTGCTATATCTATCTATAACTGGCATTGTTTGAAAGATATAAATTTTATAAATTATTTTCTCAGTCTAAATAATTGTCTCTAATATACTTTTAAGTAGGCAAAATTATGAATTATGCCAAATCTTTATAAGGGAAAAAAAAGTGAAATGTTACAGTAACACATCTGAATCTCATCATTTATGAAAACCTCTCCTTGTTCTTGGTGCAAAATTTTCCCTATTTTTACCCTTAAAAAAAATGTTTACCCATTATTCAAAAACACTTCACCGTGACCTTTTTTTGGGTCAAATTGTCTTCTGTCGTCTACCATGTGTGGTGGTTGGGTTGCCTTTCATTATTTTCAGTACAACAAACAACCCAAATATAGCCACGCAAGCACGTGTGAAATGCCAGAACAGGTGATCGATTTCCCAAAAACGGCATCGACCCCACCACCCATCATAAAGATGCATGGGTTTCATGGGTTTCATGACAATTATTATTTACAAGTGGATAATAAGTGAAGCATTTCAAAATGAATGTGCAAACATTGATTAGGAATACTTAGATTAGAACGGGATGTCGGCAACAGGCTATGTCAACCCTAATATCTTGTAGGCATACCGTGACGCTCAAACAGATAGTACACCGTGAGGCTCGAGCAGATAGCATACGAGGAGATTCAGGCAATTAAACTTTAAGCATACCGTGAAATTAGAGTAGAACTCTAAAATAGATATTTCTCTAGATATTCATAAGTTTGAAAATTATTCTTATTATTATTATTATTGACATTATTATTATCAGTATTTATTGGATTGTGAGTTTCATGCTTGTTTATGTCTCACGTGAGTCGTGGGATTCTGTCATTCATTGAGTTTGATGATACACTCCTCATCTCCCTTAGTTTGGTTGATTCGAAGTGGATTTATTTTCTGTTATATTAATATTTACAGTGCTCCAGAGTTACACAGGCAAGAAGACATTATGTTATGTATTGATATACATATTTTTACTATTGTATTGGAGACTTATTAAATATTTATAAAAAAATTTAATTAAATTATTCAATTGTTTTATTAAACAACCACGTTTTTACAAAAATTATGATTAGAGATTTATATAAAGGATCTATCTCTCATGTGTCGATGATAACTTTTTAAGTCATGACAGTTTAGTAACTGAATAAGATATTAACTACTCAGCAAAAAATGTAAACTTTTTGCAAGCTGGAGTGGAGTATATAAGCACACGCAACCAGTTGTGTGCATCAGCACTTTTATAGACAGATCTAAGACTAAATGGCTATAATTACACAACTTAGATTTTCATCGGTTACAAGCCCACTTCTTTCTCATAGTTCATGGCCATCCACGCATCAACTATTGAATTTATCGCTACAAACATCAAAACAAAGGATCGAACATAACAAATTATCGATCAAATCCGTTGCTTTTCATGACCAGGTGCGTTGCTAACATTTTTTTTTCTTCTTTCCCCTCTCTCTTTCTCTCTCTCTCTAAAGCATGCATGAATTCTCTTTCCAAATCCTTCTAGCTAGCTAGGTATTTTAAACTTACAAATCAAATCGGATGGTGTTGCTAGACTGATTCAAGCACGAGAAGCTTGGAGACGGTTAAAAGAAGAAGCAAAGAGGCATTGCTAAACTCGAGCGGTGCAGTGGGAACATTGAAGATGATAGATATCATCCAACGGCTGGGAATAGGGCACCATTTCGAAGAAGAGATCAATGAATTATTGCTCGGAAGATCAGTGTGTCATTGGGACGCAGCAGCTCAAGACCTCTTTGCCACAGCCCTTCACTTCCGTCTCCTGAGGCATAATGGCTTCACTACTTCTTCTGGTATACATTTTTTTCTTTTATTTTGTTACCTTTTCATTTTCCATAAAAGTTATTTTCTTCGCGAAGATAAAAGTCTCTGAGTAAGTAACTCTAATATTGTTATGATCCACATTCCACTCATTAAATGATGTGTTAGACTCGATACTAGGTAACACCCTTGTCCTCACTTTCAAGTTAAAACCAACATCTAAATTTTATATTACTATACTATTTTACATACTCCCCCAAGTATGCATGCATATTTTTCGTTAAAATAATAGTTGGACTACTATTACTGAAACAAATATGTATACATTTTTTTCCTGCCCAAATTTTAGGAGAAAAAATCATATACATATTGTAATTCGGGCGAAAAATATCACGCACACATTTTTGGATAGAAAGATATTGGGGCAACGTGAGGTTGGCGAGTCTCCGTAGTTTGCAGTGCTGTCTTTGCAGTGTTGTCTTTGTCAACGAGCGCTGCATAATGGCAGCTCTATTGGCTGCAACCCAATGTGTGGGACTTCGTGGGGTTCTATTGTTTCCCGTGTTGTCCGGGGTTGTGATTATATGGGGGTTTGTTTTCAGAATATTGGTGTCCCTTAAAATGGTAGTAATTATGTACTTTTTTAAGTAAATTAAAAAAAAAAAAAAAAACCCCTCCTAAGTTAGTCCCTTTCATATTTGTTTGGCATTGTCAAAAATTTTTAACTTTTGCATAAGGTGAGAGTCAAAACCAAGATCTTTCGTTAAAAAGGCTATAGCTTTGTCACTAAACTATTAACATTGTTGTGTTATAATGGTACAACTATTATATTTATTTTATAATAGATAACTAAAAAATTTAAACTTAGTACATCAAGTTAAATAAGCAAACACCATTGTCACTAAGCTACCATTATTATTATATTATTTTGTGACAACCATTATATATATTTTACAATTGAACTGTGCTACTAATTAGTTAAAAAAAACATAAATAAAAATTTGAATAAACTTAAAATAAATCTAAGAAAATGTTGTTAATAAAAAATTTATTTTTCTAGCGAAAGGTTATTAAATTATTAAAATTAAACCTATTGTTAATTTAATAACTTTATGAATAATTGCTGAATGACCGCAGACGTTTTCATGAAATTTTTGGACAAGAGTGGAAATAATTTCAAGAAATCACTCACCAGAGACGTGTGGGGTATGTTAAGCCTATATGAGGCGTCATTTTTAGGGGCAGAAGATGAAGGAATATTACAACAAGCCATGAAGTTCTCAAGGGCTCATCTCCACCGTTCAATCCCACACATGGGCCTTGAATTAGGCAAGCATGTTTCCAGAGCCTTAAGGCTTCCAAGGCACCTCAGAATGGAAAGGTTAGAAGCCAAAAACTACATGGACGAATATGGCCAATCAAGAAGCCAACTACCATGTCTTTTGGAATTGGCCAAGCTAGATTTTGACATGCTTCAGTCCCTGCACCAAAGAGAATTAGCTGAGATCACGAGGTGAGTTTGTGCTCTAGATGATGGCCATAACATACAGTTGAACTAATTAGGGTGTGCTTTGTGTGATTGGAAAATGGAGGAACTAAAATAAGACAAAATTTTGATAGAGCCGTAAATTGTTAGAATGAATTAATTGAATGATGTAACATGATTATTTACATATGAATGAATAAGTGGATTGTAATACTCAATTTCATCCAAAAATCACTCTAATTTATGTCAAAGATTCTGAGAATATTATTTTGGCCGTGTAGCATATCTATTAAAATTAAAATTAAGGGGTGTATAAGCGTATGCCTAATTTATCTTGTCAACAAGTTGTTACCTGATCCTTCAATTTCTGTTTTTCCCATTTTCATTCCTTCCTAGTTCCAAGCCCACTCTAACTTAATTACTTCCTTAGTTTTGTATTAATTGTCCAAAACTAATCATTACACATTTTAAGGTAAACAAAAAAAAATATATTTGTAAATGCATAAAGTAATATAACTTGATAAAACTATTCCTATATAAAAAAATAAAATTTTCTTTTTAATATAATTATTATTTTCTTCAAGTCTGTTATACTAATAAATGTTCTACTACAATTAGGAGTATGAATAAAAAAAGCAATTATATCTAAATATTGTAAATTGACAAATATTTTAAAACTCTATAAAATAAAAAGTGAAGAGTTAAAACATAAAGGAGAGAGTACCATTTTTAAGTCTATTTCACTAACTAGAAAGCAAATTTTTACTTTGAAATGCTACAAATGTGACAGTTGTCTTTTAATTTGTTTAGGTGGTGGAAAGAATTAGGACTTGTTGAGTCTCTTGGTTTTGGCAGAGATAGACCAACAGAGTGCTTCCTATGGACAGCGGGGATCTTCCCAGAACCACGTCATTCAAGTTGCCGCATTGAAATTGCAAAAACCATAAGCATTTTGCAAGTTATGGATGATATCTTTGACAGTCATGGCTCATTGGATGAACTTGTTCTTTTCACCGAGGCAATTAGAAAGTATGCACCTAGAACTCTGTGATGTGCAATTAGCTTTAGAATTAGTATAATTTATAACTAATAACGTGTTTGGAAACACGTTGGGAGACACTAGAATCAATTCTAGAGGGTGGAATTCACTTCTAGGATGACATAGAATTGATTTTGGAGGCTGCCGACCAAAAATCCAAACACACTATAACATTCACAATGTGAAACAATTGTTATTTACAGGTGGGATCTTGATGAAATGGAGCAGTTACCTGAATATATGAAGATAAGCTATATGGCATTATATAACACCACTCATGAAATTGCATACAGAATTCAGAAAGAGCACGGTCTAACCGTTGTTTCCTACTTGAAAAGAACGGTGAGAATATGAATAATTGAATGTCATTCAAAATTGAAACATATAAGTAACTGTAGCTAAGGGTATATGTAAGATATTAGTGAGACATTGATGCTTGATTGTGCAGTGGATAGACATATTTGAGGCATATCTAAAAGAGGCTAAATGGTTCAACAGAGGATACGTGCCAACTCCTAGAGAATATTTGGATAATGGGGTGATTTCCTCTGGATCTTGCATGGCCTTGGTTCATGCAACTTTCCTTGTTGGGAATGGTCTCACAAAGGAAAACATTGCAATGATGAAACCATATCCTAAGCTATTTTCTTGCTCAGGGGAAATTCTTCGACTTTGGGACGACTTGGGAACTTCAAGGGTATCTCACTATATTCCTAATCCTAATATATCTTACATTAAATTTTTATATGAGATTTTGTTATGTATCATCTTTTATCATTGATTTAAATGATGAGATCTAGACAAGACATATGACATTAAAGAATTAATAGTGAGAGATTATAAGTAACAAAATTATGTGAAACTTTAACACAAGATGATTCGTACTTGTAATTTGTACTTGATTCGTACTTGTAATTTGTACTTAGTAATTGGTTTACATGATTCCTAACAATCCAAATTGCAGTTATGCTAAAAAAAGGGTAAATAAACCTGGCGGGTTGGCGTGAGTGGTTAAGTACTCTCGTCCCTTAAGCAGGTGGGAGGGGTTCGATCCCTACCTCCTGTGAATGGAGCAAACCCACAGGCCAGCCGTATACCCCTTAACTGGACTTCAGAACGGCGAGGGATTAGTCTCACCTGACACGCGGGTGGGGATACCCTGGGAAACCAAAAAAAAAAAAGAGGGTAAATAATTGAGTTATTGATATATTATAACAAGAAATTAAAGTGGAGGATAAGATGGGAAACTTATTGTTTTATGTTGTGCAGGAGGAACAAGAAAGAGGGGATAATGCTTGCAGCATACAGTGCTACATGAAAGAAAAGAATGTTACAGATGAAAATGAAGCAAGGGAGCACATAAGGGGTCTCACAGGGAAGTTGTGGCCAGTGCTCAATGGTCTTGCCATGACCGCAACTGCTCTGCCTTCATCAGTAGTGAAAGCTGCTCTTAACATGGCCAGAACTGCTCAGGTCATTTATCAGCATGGAGATGATCAAAGCACGTGCACAGTTGATGACTATGTGCAAACATTGGCCTTTTCACCCTCTGCTAGTAGCTATTGAGATGATATACCAATGTTCTGCTATATGAATAGTATTCATGGTATGTGTACATCATTTAGGATTCCAATGTTTTTTTTTCCTATCTTATATTCTTTGTTTAAGCATATAAAAGTCGAAGGTTTTATAATTTTCAATGTCCTTGATGTTATCAAAAATTTATAGTTTACATTTATAATAAAAGTGTGTCACTTTTGTTTTTTTAAGTAGTGTTTTGAAAACATTCACTAGCAAAATTATAGAGAAAACATGTTAAGTAAATTAATGAGAGGAAACATTATTTAATTTGGTAACCAGAATGGGGCACGCATTATTTTGTTTTTCAAACAACAACAATAATAATTTTGATAAACATTCTATAAGGATTAAGGATGGAAAAAAATCATCTACATAACCCAATGTAATATTCGCCTCAGTTAATCCAATCGGTCACGTCCAACTCGAAAGCCAAATCCATTAAATGTCATTATATTGATTTTTATTAATTTTGGGCATTGACACACGTTTGACATTGGGTGGACAAATTCTTAATTACTCACATGATTAACACGTCATTTTTTAATACACAATAATTATAAGTTTTATTATTTTTATGGCGTATTCCGCCTAATATTGGTGGGTTCCATCGAGTAAAACATTGTGTATGTGCCCTGCCCGAGTCCATTAGATCAAGCTGCCCTTACTACATGCTTAAAAGGCTCAAATATTGGGCTTAGTTCCGGCTGATATGCTCAGTAAGTTTATCGGGCTTAGCTCTCATAGCACTAGGGTTATTCTCTTGTACATGCTCTCCCCTCAATGTTGTGGGTTTTTCTTTTTTTATTTTTATCAACAAAGTTTAGGTAAATTTGGCACCGGTCAATTTACTAGGATTAGGACGTGTCTATAGACTCTTTGAACGTTTACAAAGATACTTACAAATCACTCACTAAAATGTTACTCATATCGACAATAGAAATTGAATTCACGTCCTTTTAGGATATAAGTAATTTCCTTACCAACTGTACTAACTATGTTTGGTTGTTGGCTAGGAAACACATAACTTCATCAGGATGTCGTGTCCCCCCGTGTACGACACACCGCAAACACCAACATACTAAGAAACTTGTCTTAGACTGACACAAACACAAACACAAGGCACAACATAATGCGCGACACCAATTTTAAAATTTTATAAGACACAAACATGACATATATAGTTATTGTGTCTTCGTGCGTCAATGTCCACAGTGTGCCAGACATAGAGACATGACAGTCTCATGAAGTGTCCATACTTCTAAAGTGTCGATGCTTTTTAGATTTTGGGGTTTCTGTTTTAATGAACGCATCATTTAGCCCCCAAAAAAAAGCTCAAATATTGAGTAACCTAATATATGAAAATCCAGCTTATCAAATTTATTTGCCAAAGCAAGGACAGAATTTCGTGATAGATTTGCTAATATTGATGATGTTGCCATTGTTGTGTGGCATTGTGCAACACTGTCATGCAGCGATGAAGAAAAAGGAAAGAAAGAATGCTTGAAACAGAAGCTTCGAGAGTGAGAATGAAAATTGTATTATTGTAGTTGTGTTAATTGAATAGAATAAGTACAAGGTATATATATTTGAGTCAGGGAGACTCAGGGTAGAAATTATGGATAACAAACTTGACAATCATTGTAACTAACTCATTGTAACTAACTTTTAACCACTTGCAGTTGCTTGCATAGCAAGACAACTGTTTTATCCTTTCTCTTGTATTACCCCCCCCACAAACTTGACCATATATGTCGCGGAGGCCAAGTTTGCCAATCATGCGACTGAAACAACTGGGTTGAAGGGGCTTGGTGAGGATGTCGGCTGTCTGCTCAGCTGAGGGGACAGGGAGGAGGTGCAGCAGACCTGATTGAACTTTGTCCCTTACACTATGACAATCCGTGTCAATATGTTTGGTTCTCTCATGGAACACAGGGTTGCTTGCAATGTGGATAGCAGACTTGCTATCACAGAATAGAGGGATAGGCTGAGTTATTGGATGTTGCAGATCTTGCAACAGATAGGATAGCCACTATGCTTCACAACCTGCAGCGGCCATGGCTCTATACTCAGCCTCAGAAGAGCTATGGGATACAGTTGCTTGCTTCTTGCTACGCCAAGATACAATGGCATCTCCGAGAAAAAAGCAGAAACCTGAGATGGACCTCCTAGTATCAACACAGGCACCCCAATCAGCATCTGTGAAACCAGATAACCTTTTATTTGAGACAGATGGGAAGAATAAACCAAGGGCAAGGGATTTCTTTATGTATTTCAGTAACTTCATGGCTACCTAGTGGTGCTCAAGCATAGGATTGGAAATAAATTGGCTCAATTTATGGACAGCAAAAGCTAGATCAGGTCGAGTACTTGTTAAATAAATCAAGCGACCAATTAATCGCCTGAAACTAGTAGGATCAGTTAGTGGAGCAGATATCGTAGTCGGTTGATTGTATGAAGATTCTCATCCTTTCCTTCCAATATGGATAGTTTGATCCATTGAAGGAAGGTGGGCGGATAGTAGATTGTCCTTCTGCCAGATTGAATTGGACAGGTCCAGCCATTCTCTAAGATATGGATCTTTTGCTCTTAGCTGTTAAGCTTGATATACTAGAGACCTAAGCTCGGATACCAATTGATGGTTTTAGGTGTCTTAGAGAAGAGGGGGTTGAATCTAAGACAGGGTTTTTAAAAAAAAATTCTGTTCCTTTTTCAAAGTTTGTCTCCTAAAATTTCAGGAGATATCTCCTAGTTTTCTGGGAGACAAGTTTTCAGAAAAACTTATTTTTCACGAAAATTAACAACAGAGTAATTTTAAAGGCAGAATGTGTAAAAGATAGAGAGAAAGAAAATTTACACAGGGATTTATACTGGTTCGATTCCTTAACAGGAATCTACGTCCAGTTCTTCAAACGCCAAACTCAATTTTCTTTCAAACCAATTTTTCAAGTACAGAGACAAAACAATTATTCCTTTCACTCAGGAATTTTTCAAACCAAAACAGAAACTTGAAACCAACTCTTTCTCTCAAGCTTTCTGTTGCTCACCAAAATGATTTTCAAAAGATTTTCAAGCTACGAAGACACTTAACAATTTCAAACGAAGATACAGACCAAAAATAATTTAGAGATTGAGAGGTGTAAGCACTTGGGAGAGAGTATCACGAATGGTTTTGCTTTGGCTCTAGTGTCTTGTTTTTAAAGTGATCATTGGTCACTTATTTATACTTGATTCTTGAAGCTTGATGACCATCTTCTTCATTTTTGCCATGATTCCTTCTTCCATGATTCGTGCCCTTTCTTCATTTGTCTTCAATCATCTTGAAGTTAAGTCTTTTGCCTCTTGACCGTTGTAGGAATATCTCCTTGCTCCAAGAATGTTGTTTTTCCATTTTTGCATCCATGAGCTTCTTGTGA
This sequence comes from Nissolia schottii, assembly GCA_003254905.1. NCBI lineage: Eukaryota > Viridiplantae > Streptophyta > Magnoliopsida > Fabales > Fabaceae > Nissolia > Nissolia schottii. The sequence goes on along the minus strand of QANU01078815.1, from coordinate 300,730 downwards.
CCGTTTGGAAGGAGATTGCCTCCATCACGTTTTTCT